>CALNHX010004908.1:0-117565 GCA_940337035.1 Agriotes lineatus | reverse complement strand
GGCGTAATACTTAGATCTTTTCTGATAATGATTTTTCAAACCAATAAGAATACGTAATTTCCCAGGGTTGACTTGTATTACACGAGTTATTTTAGTAGCTATGGCAATATCAATTATGCAACCCATGTATAATCGGTTATACTAACGCTCTGTGAAATATGTTCAAGAATTGGAGGTTAGTTATTTCCGACCCTAATTTATTTCGGATTACTAGACTTATGCAACCGTTTCCTCGTGGAGGTCGCCTACGTTTAGTTGCCCAGGTCTGTTATGGCTCTTAATTTAATATTTTCAAGATGTAGGGAAATGTTGGCACATTTTTTAAATAGATTGTCTACACATATAGGACATTTGCTGCTTCCTGTGGTCATTTTGTGCAGATTAGTATGATTATGATTGCTGCTGGTGCCTTGTGGTAAATGTTTTCGAAGATGCACATTGTGGATTTTAAATTCTTCCGGCATTTCACGATTTTCCAAGACGCATTGATGTGTGGTACATGCAGCCACTGAAAATTATTTAGCAGTACTAGAATTCAAGAATAATCCGCTTCAGGCAACCTTCTACACTTTGGTAGGTCATCGTAGGTTCATTTCCATTACGTTTACATCATGGTGTTGATATATTTCAGGTCTTATTTTTTCTTTACCTTCGTGCCACCCGCTTAGTGTTGTGTATTTTCGTCTTGGATCTCTTTGATCACACTGGAGAAAAGCACGTTTTGTGTCCCTCCATTGTGTGGACACCCACCTGCAGCTTAGCATGTCAGGTACCCCCTGCTGTGTGATTCTCATCGTACACCAATTCGAATCATTTTAGTGGGCGGAGTTGTAGAATAAAATAGTATATTGTCTAACTAGTGCTGAAAGTTGGATATTTCATACGAATGCGATAGTTGAACCACGAGCCGAAGGCAAGTGGCTCATTCGCAGAAGTGTGAAATATCCAATCAGCACGTGTTATACACTATACTTTTTCGACGACCACTTGCTTGATTTACATATTGACCAAATAAATATAAAATAAATAAAAATTTACCACTTTTAACCGCAAAATGAAACAATTACTGTTTAAACCATAGGAAATATAATCAGATAGAATGGAAATTTCTCAATAAAAGTTGTCATCGTTTTGCGCCGTCTGCCGAGATGTGCGGCAACTAAATGGGAACGCGGGAAATTTAAACCCAGAAAATAAATTAGTATTTTATTTACGGTATTGCTAATATGATTGAAATTATTTATATACTTCTTGACGACTATTAAATAATTTATTACCAAGCATATAAACAATTTCAATCATATTAACATAGCCTAAATAATTAATAAATTAAAATAAAAAGCATTTTTAACAATAATTGTTACAATAAAATAAGAGTATAAGTTGCTGAAGGTTTTTATTAACTTTTATCTCTTTAGTTTTTTAGAAATAATTATCACAAATATAAAGCTTCAGCAAATATTTTGTACCGCTCGCTGCATTCCAATAATTCGGCACCTCACGTACACGTAAATGATGCATGTCGTCTAGTGGTCTATTTATTTCTTTCAACCACTCCTGCCGTTTCATGCTATTTCTTGGTCCTTAATTTGCAATAAGTAATTCATTAAAGAGTATTGCTAAATATTGCAGTTTAAATTACCTTCAGGAACTTGAAACAGCGTATACCCTTTTATGCTGTTGTTCAGGCAATCTTTAACGTAGCAAATACAAACCATAATGCTATACCGGGTGTCAACGAATTTATTAGACAAGTCATATTTTCTAGAGTATTAGGTGTATTAAAATGAGATTTGGTATGGGTAAATGGTATAGGGAGAGAAGAGTTATCGCATATTTTTCACTTTCCGGTCACTTCCGGTTTGACCGGAAATGGCTCCGATTTCGAATTTTTAAATGGAACACCCTGTATATTTTTGCATTTTTGGATTTCTGAGACAATTTTGGATCAGAATGTGACATTTTAAAAAGTTTTTAAGCCTACTTGATTTTTTTAGAGCCACTTTTAATATGGCATCTAGGTGGCCATGATCAGACGCAAACTAATCTAAAGACCTCAGGTGATGTCAGAAAATTACAATCGCAAAGTTTTAGTGATTAGTATGATAGATAGGAATAAGACAAGTTGGCAAAAGCACGTTTTCTTGTTCAACTATTTTTTTTCAAATGGCGACCCTTTTTTGACAAGCACTTTCCGAAAAGAGGATTTTTTGGCGAATCTAACGATACTAATTTATTTGCGATTGGATTAAAAATAAGCTCATAAGTTAAATATTTCTAAGCAAAATACTGGATAATAATTTATTTACTTTTGCCAAGTGTGCCATGGATAAGTTTTTAAAATGTCACATGCTGATCCAAAATTGTCTCAGAAATCCAAATATGCAAAAATATACAGGGTGTTTCATTTAAAAATTCGAAATGGGAGCCATTTCCGGTGAAACCGGAAGTTACCGGAAATTTAAAAATATGCGAAAACTCTCCTCTCCCTATACCATTTACCTATACCAAATCTCATTTTGATACACCTAATACTCTAGAAGTTATGACTTGTCTAATAAATTCGTTGACACCCGGTATATATACGTTTTGACAAAATTCGTCGGGAGAACTAGGGAATCCGAGATCACAATCATCTCTTCAGGGCATAATTTAGGCAAATAACCTGTAATCGTAAAAAAATACCTTTAATATTTCTTCAGATCTTCAAGTTTCAGGGTCAGTAGACGAAAAACATTTTAAATTGCGGTTAAAAACGATAATCTGCATAACTTACAACCTAGAGAAAGGATTGTGGCATCGCATTCGAAGGATATATTACTAATAAGAAAAATTATTTATGACCTTACTAGTAGCGCCTATGGTAAATTTGACACTGACAAACTCGTTTTTTACTTCCTTTTACTATAAAGGAAGTATTGGATTCACCCCAAAAATTCGAAATTGAGTTTTCAACAGATCTTCACGTTTTAGAGTCCCCTGATCCCAAAAAACATATTTTCTTTTGGTCTGTCTGTCTGTCTGTGTGTCTGTGAACAGAATATCTCAAAAACGAAAAGAGGTATGGCGTTGAAACTTCATATATAAGTTTTGTGTACTATGTAGATGAGACAGCAAGCTTTTGAAAAAAATCGCATAACCGAAAGTAGGTGTTTACTCTTGTGATTTTTCAGTTTTTTTCGATTTTTTCAAAAACGGCTCTAACGATTTTTTTTAAACTTTACATTTTTCTTACATTTTTAATGTGTATTGATGTGAGATAGGTGATTTTCCAGTTGAATACTTCTAAAGTGGGTTTCTTTTGTTTTCTTTTCTATTTTTTTTATTAACTCCTATTTTAAATAAAACACCCGGTATATTATTACATTTTTGAATTCACCTTAAAATTCTAGAGAAAATTTGTCTCTTCAACTAACACTCGATTTTGTACCGTTTTTGTAGAATTTGTAATTTTTGAAAATTTTTAACAAATGGTTAAAAATTAAAAATGAAATTTTTGACTAATTATAAGATCACTGTAAAAGGAAGTTGTGTGAGTGTATTACACCAGATTTTTTAAAACTTGTCAAATGGTGTTTCCCTACCTGTGTTAGCGTAGCTAACGTGATTTAGTGACCTTAATCGAATTTTCTTAGAAGCGTCATCTGCTGAGATGTGCGGCAAGTAAACTAAATAAAACATTTAGCTGTATAGCAGTGCGCATAGCATGGTTTAAACATCAACTTAAATTGTCATACTATTTCTGTGACATTAGCTTACTAGATTTTTGAATCGGCTTGTTTCGCGACTTGTGAGCTGTTTTATGCCGAATTGGCCGTGACGCTCTCGCGCATTTTAGTTGCTACGGGAGACCATGTCGCACTAGTGTTTCAAGACGGAAAACGTACGCTCCACGTGACCTTTTCAGGTGACCTGTGCAATGTGCCACTTTCAGTAACACCAAGCCATGCCATTTTTGGCATTTTTTGTAGTAGTCGTTCTAAAAATACTTTTCGCATGAATGCCGAACTCTCATCGTGACGTGTTGCTCACCGATTATAGTGCAATTTTGAGCAGACCGTTGCCGAAAAAACCAGCTACAACTTTTTTGGTTATATTGCTTCCTGTACACCAAAAGTGATTTTCAAATTCTAGTTAGTTTTAGTTTTGCTGTAGTGGATGCTGGGTTCACGATTTTGATCGCGTTCAGTTATTTTAACGTAGGGCACATTAAACGACAGTCCTTTATAATAATAATATGAAGGAGTACTAAACCGTTGCCTTGTCAATCGTGGACAGATAGAACACAATTTAAAGTATAGTGAAACTATTCCTACCCAAAAGGACTTCACATGCAAATACCATCCGCACCCCATTTTCCCACGACTTGCATGTATAGTTCGGGGACGCAATTGCGAGAAAAATCGTACAGAAATTTACTCTCTCGTCAATTTATTTGGATTTCATTTAGGCAAGGGAACTACGTACATACATAGAAAAATTTGAAAACTTAAAATAAAATTAACATTTCTGCAAATACCGGGTGACTATAAATGATTGAAATTTTTTTCTTAGATTGGCACTGTTTATGTTGGTGGCACTGTAAGTCTATGTCAAATTCAATGTTTGCAGGTTAGGTTTTGCGTCATTCTATGTCAAAACTGACCCAAAACCTAACCTGCTAACCTCGAATTTGACATAGACTTACAGTGCTACCAACATAAACAGTGCCAACCTAATAAAAAAATTCAATCATTTATAGTCACTCGGTATTATGTCATGTTTTGGATCCATTTGAATATAGTGTAAATAAACAGTGGGTTACAGCAATATATGATTTATATTTGTTGCTTTATGGAAACGATTATGTGGTTTGGGGATTTACACTAACAACTGTAAGTTTGGACCATCTCGAACCAGTGTCACTTTTGGGCAACCACCCCATCCTGCTCAGGAACTAGCTCGCCGAATTCATCTCATTTATTAAAATCACTTAGCTTTAGCTAGAAAATGTAACAAGCATTCAAAAACAATATTGAAACGTATAACCATAAATTAAAAATTTAAGAAGTAAACCGATTTTTTTTATTGTTTGTTTGTTTGTTGTGGACAAGTTCTAGGCGTGCGAAGTACCAGCTACCTCACACAGCGATTGCTATGGTCATATGGTCAAATTCTTTCTTCGAGTTTTGCCTAGACTAAGGAGTTTCAACCCTAGCAAAGGATCTTTTACATGCTACGCAGCCCAGTAACATGGGACCCATGGCTTTATGTCACTTCCAAATGATCAATAGTCAGGATGCTTTGAGCCACATCTCAAACTGAGAGTGTTTAACCAATGTATACTCGCAACACTCACGTACGTCTCAGGAATCTAAATATTGACAAAAACAAACGAGGAAAGGATTAAAATAATGCATTGTAAAATGTAAAGGGCAATGTTTAGTATACGGTTACAGTACAGGAAGATCAACGAATGGATTCGGAACAAAACCAGGGCTGTCGATGTAGCACGACACATAGCACAATTAAAATGGCAATGGGCTGGGCATCTGGCAAGGAGGGTAGACGATACGTGGAGTAGAAGGGTGACAGATTACCGAACAACAACAAGAAAACGATATCGAGGTTATAGAGAAATCAGCAGGAAATCAATGGATGGGTGCTGCCACCAACCGAATTCAAGCGGAGGCGTCCATCCAGAAATGGACATGAAGCGCTGGTGATGATGATGATGATTTTTAATATTTATACATATAAATAGCATATTACATAAGTAATGAGTCATGAAAGTGATGCTTTACAACACTTTTTTGACGTATATTATGTCGTTTTTTCCGAAATTGCATTATTAAATTTAAAAAGCACGATTTTTGTAATAATTTAAAGTATAATGGCCAAGATTTACAATATAAATGAAAGGAAGTTAAATAGGTCCTGTTTCTGTTGTTTCCGTGACGAATAGTCACGTTAATGTTAATAATTTTATTTCTGTCGAAAATAACATAAAATAATGTCATATATTTGTATATATTTTTATGTAAAAATATTATCATAGTAGTATGAATCTTACTGCATTGAGTCAGGAAAAGGTTAAGTTACCGATTCGAAAAAGTTTCAGCAATTGTCAAAATATGAAAGATTTCTGAAAAACATATAATTTCCTAGTTAAGAGCCGTTTCTATGCAGTAATGATTGCTATGCGGTGAAGTGCCACTAAACGATTTTAATTGTAGAAATATAGTTCATTACCATGTGCAATGCCAGATAATGGTATACAGAATGTCTTATTCAGGCAATTTTCTAACGTTCTTTAACTCAATTGTCCAGCATGCTTCTAGACCCTTCCATGGTTTGGTGGTATTATCTTTCATAGTTAAAATTTAGTTGAAATGCAATTTTAGTAAAATAAGTTGCAATTAGTTATTAGGCGGTCATTTTGCTTAATGATATTTTGATGTACACAAAAAGTGTACTTCACATGAATAAAAAATGTGTTCTCTCTACAGCTCATAAGGGCGAATTAAGACCAATTCAACACTTTGTATTAACGTTTTCGTCTCAAAGCCATCCAACCAATAATGCTACGTTAAGTTTTACCACTAATTTATGCACACCTTCTACATAGAAATGATAGATATTCAATTTGAATAAAAATATGTGTGTGGGCTTCTGGTGTCCTTACATGGCAATGCTCGGAAGCATAAATATGGGTATCAAAAGAGTCTAGGGTTAACAACTGGCTACAATAATAATTAAAAATGCAAGATGGCCCACAGTCGCCTGACGAGTTCTACATGAATATTACATTGATAAAATAGTTACTTACATTACGAACGGGGCGGGATGCATTTTGCAGAGGTTTTAATTTTTGAAGCGCGACGCGAAGCGGAGTGCTTGAATGAAACCGAGCGCTGTAAAATGCCAACTGTATCGAGTAGTCTATAACATTTTTTCGCCGACATATATTTTTTAACATTTTCTATAAATTCGAAATTATGCTTACAAATATTAAACCCACCGTTGCCATCAAGCAAACTGCCTTCAGTAAATTTTGTAGTTGACACTCTGAAACGTCAAAAAGTCGTAAATAGCAATTTTGTTTAATTAGATAAAATTTTACTGAACGGGAAACTACGTGATTATCATTTCTGCAAATACCCTTTAGTACTACAAAGTAACTTTTTTGTTTAAAAGTCTCCGGGAGCTAAGCATTTTCATTTTACTACACCGGGATGTGTAAAAACACTGACCAGTTGTAAAATCGTAGTTACACCGAACTGTGTATGAATGAGTTGTCTACATGCCAGGACGCCAAAATTATATACTGTACAAGAATTTAAAAGAGTGATGTTTTACTGAACGAGTATCGCTGGTTTGAGCACGAGCGTTAGCGAGTTAGCGAGTTGACGTTGTGCGTTTGGCAGTAATGAAGTGTACTGTTGGTGGAGGTGTAAGCCTACATAAAATTCGAGATTAGCAGGTTGTTTTGGGGCAGTCTGAGTCAAAACCTAATCGGCTAATTTCGAATTTGACTAGACTTAAAACTGCCACAAACAATACACCTCAGTACTGAAAACGTAAAACGAAACGCCGGCACCATTGCTATACAGAAAAGTGTTGCTGATGCAGAAAAGTACCACATTTCTAAACTACTTGGAATGTGGAAATATAGTACATTACCAAATGAAATGCGATAAACTATATTTTCCTACTTTGGTGCAGAAAGTACACATTTTCTACATGCATTTGCGTTCAGCAAGTGACAATTTGCTTATAATTAGCCAAAAATTTGATTGAATTTTTAAGCATTTGTCAAAAATTAAAATTTCTACAGAAACCGTACAAAATAGAGCGTTAGTTGGAATGACCAATTTTCTCTAAAATTTTAAGCCGAATTCAAAAATGTAATAATACAGGGTGTTATGGAAATGAGTGCAAATATTTTAACCCATAATAAAACTCGCTAAACTGAACAACTTCTCCATTTTTCATTTCTTCGAAAACGCCCTCAGAACTGAGTTAAAATTCAAAACAATTTTACTCTAAAAATACATACCCACCTATGGAATAATATTTTAATTTAATAGCGCAAAACACAAAAAACATTTCTTTAGATATGCAGAGCAACAAAAACTGCGTAGGTACTGATAATACCTTTAGTTCTCATCTGGTCACCAACGTACTTTATCTATTAAGGTAGGTAAGTTATTGAACGTGTTTTGTTGTGCAAGAACTTTGCAGCTTTAATATACTTGTGTCGTTCACCTTTAACTTAGATTTGCTTACCAAGCGGCTCGTCAAATTTAGTGGAAAAGAATGAAAAAAAATATGCGATTAAATGAAAAACGATAAATAGAAAAGTTGTTCATTTTGGTGAGCTCTATCACTGGTTGAAATATTTGCACTCGTTTCCATAACACCCTGTATATCGGGTGTTCTATTTAAAATAGGAGTTAATAAAATAAAAACCAAACAAAAGATCTCAATTTTTAAGGTATTCAACTGGAAAATCATCTATCTCACATCAATACACATTAAAACTGCAATAAAAATGTAAAGTTTCAAGAAAATCAGTTGAGCCGTTTTTGAAAAAAACTGAAAAATCACAAGAGAAAACACCATACTTCCGGTTAGCGATTTTCTTCAAAAGCTTGCTGTCGCATCTAGATAGTACACAAAACTTATATATGACGTTCAAAGTCCTTTCGTTTTTGAGATATTCTGTTTACACACACACACAGACAGACACAGACGGACAGACCGACAGACAGAGCAATAAACAAAAACAAGTTTTTTGGGTTTAGGGGACTCTAAACCCTGAAGATCTGTTGAAAACACAATTTTGATTTTTTGGGGCGAATCCAATACTTCCTTTATTGTAAAAGAAAGTAAAAGCTAGGACATGAGACATTCTCTAAGTCTAAGCAATAATGTATGACAAACATTAATAACATTGGCACTTACTATCACTAATAACCTATTTATTCTGTGATAAATCTATCAGTCTAATGTTGAACACCAGAGTAGGCAGAGTAAAAGGTTTACCGTAAGAAGCAGAAAAAAGGCAGCCGCAGCAAAAACAATATATTGTACTTAATTATAAATATTAAATGATTAAAAATATTAACGCATCATTTGACAATATCATCCAATCACCAACTAAAATGCGTTGTATCTTCCTGCTTACACTTTTTGTTTCATTCGTTGAGCAGTACTACTTCCGTTATTTATACCGTGTAGAATCTTGGTTTACGAAAAACAGTAATTTTAAAGGTGTTTCGACTAGCTACAACAGGGGCCCGCTCGCGAATGTCAAATAACAGTAGATAAAGGAACCTATTCTTGTTATTATCTTTGAGGCCATCTGGTGGCCCTCAGCCGATAATTAAATGAAGGATTTGGACAGGATATCTTTCTCCAGAGTCGGGAGATTATACAACGCACCAGAATAAGCGATTTTTTCGTTGGGCACAGTTGGAAATGCCGAGACACCAAAAACTCATCATTAAGGTTCACATACGCAAAACATCAAATCGGTATAAAAGCTACGGAAATCTATGTTGATTGCTTAGCGAGAAGTCCGCCACTGGCTGCAAATAACACATCCCAACGGAAATGTTCGGAAAATATAGGTTTCTTGTCGCAATGCAGTATCAATAACGGTAGAAGGCGTGCGGTGAGGCCACGCTGTATTCCAGGCAGAGTGAAGGAAGACGAGACGCATTTCTAGAGCAGTAATATGGAAGGAGAGAAAAAGTAATCCTCTTGTTAGAGCCTACACACATTTTCTACATTACACAAAAATGTTGGTACTAAGTACACACAAATCCTAAATCTGCAAATAACCTAAATTCGTCCCTTTGTACAAAAATTTTTTAATCCCACCTGAATTTTACTACCACTAGGAACATTACTCGCTTTCACATTGGAATGCTTTGCTAGATTTGGCGTCTCCTGAAGGAAAGGTTTTAGTATACCAAGCCAACGTGTCGACCACTGTTTCGGCAGGACGTCGGACAAAAGAACTTTGTGACCGGGCAGGTCTATGTTCGAAGATGCGGGAAGAATGCTGCAGCTCAAGTTTATCTATTTCGCACTCAGCCAACAGCCGTTAGGCCAATTATAGGCGTCGCTGTGCATTTATAGGGACTTCCAACCCCACTAACGACAGTCATGATGTTGTTATGACCGCCGGGATAAACTATTTCCGTGACACCCGTATCACGAGGCGCCGAGAGATACAGCCGTGAAACTCCCATCCAAGTTCCGATGAGAGACAGCGTTGCTTAACTCTGCTGATCGAACGTGGACGCTTGTTCAAGCTACACCACCCGGGACCTATAGTTATAGCGTATAGCGTCGTTACCAAACTACATTATTTTAATTATTTAATTGTACCTAGCTAATTATAATATTCGTTAAATTTACATAAAAATGGTTGTCAACCCCTTGTATTTGTTAAACCAGCAGTTTTAAACTCTGACGTCATAAATGCCTATTTGGACAGGGTGGCGCAGCCTCAATCAAATAGATCCTAGCGTTAGTCAACATCGAAAATGATGTATGATGTATACGTAAATCGATAACATAGGAATTTAAATATTTAATTAGTACTATTTAAAATAAACAATGAACATTAGTAAACAATTTCTGACAGGAAATCATAGTGACATAATTGAATTAACCAATTCCCAGATAACTTAATGAGTAATTACGTGATACACATGCATTAAATTTTTATACGTCAAAACGTTTACGATTATTTTACAAATATTATACCTGGGAATGTACTGTACTGTAGTAGAGCAAAACCAGATCAGGTGTGGATAAATTAGCTATAAAAACAGCCTTAGAAATAAATAAAAAATAAAATGATATATTTGGGTCTTCTAGTTAAAAGCGACAATACACGGTGTCATTAGAAATAAGCTCCATTTTTAATGTATTTATAGATGGAATAAAATTCTAGTTGTATCAAGAAACTTAACAAACTTGGATGGGCTGATAGATGGTAACTGCAGTTTAGTGGTCACTTGGCAAGAGGGCAATAATTAGACGTTTACGATTAGTCGAGTATAAGGTTTTTGTTACTTGTGATCTTGTGAATTAAATATTTATCTCAATTAGGGTTCTTCGTAACACCTTTAGGAATTCAATAAAAATGAATTTTATAGACAGATTGTGAAAGTTTGATAAAAAAATCACTATAATATATTTCTGGATAAAGTTAGTTCAGTTACTTAGGATTCACCAATTAAATATCTATAGTCAAAGCATGGAATTGTCGTAAATGACCCAATAATTTATGGCAAGGCGAACGACAGTAGAGCAGTTAGTACGTCTTCCCCCCTGCTAGTTCAGGTTCAATTTTCTGTCAGTAATTGCAAGCAAAAGCGGTAATTTCTCGAAGAATAACACCAGAATAGACGTTTTATAAGTACATTTGGAATATCTGAATGCACAGTAGGTGGAGGTATCTCCTAGGCCCTATCACGGATATGCCATAAGAAAAAAAATATTATTGTGGCTTTTTTCAATTTCTATTATTGCAGATATGTGTATGATTGAGCTTTTACTAACGACCAATGGTTTTCTTAATGTTGCAGATATAACCCTAGATCTACTTCAGTGGTAAAGTCTACACTTTCGAAGAGAAGATTAGAAAAGCTGCAATGGTATACATTTTGTGATCAAGGTACAAATAATATTATGGCAGCCTTTATAAACGGACAATCTTCCGCTACGGCACAAGATAGGCTAAGCCAACCTGGGGTTCTCCAACGATGGCCTATAGGACCGCATTTTAAGTAGTTATACAGTATACTGAGCTATCTAAGTGAAAAAAGAAAAAAAAAACGTATTACAGCTCCAGCGAGATACCAGGGTAAAACACAATTTCTCTTATTGCTGATGTTAGTATGATTGAGACGTTACTAAAAACCAATGGTTTTCTTAATGTTACAGATATAACCTTAGTTTTACTTCAGTGGTAAACTCTTTCGAAAAGAAGATGAGGAAGGCTACACTGATATCCATTTTGGGATCAAGGTAAAAATAATATTATGGCAGCCTTTATAAATGGACAATCTTCCGCTACGGAACAAGATAGGCCAAGCCAACCTGGGGCTCTCCAAGGATGGCTTATAGGACCGCATTTTAAGTAATTAAACAGTATACCGATCTATCTAAGTGAAAAAAGAAGAAAAAACGTATTACAACTCCAGCGAGATACCAGGGTAAAACACAATTTCTCTTATTGCTTATGTGAGTATGATTGAGATTTTACTAAAAACCCATGATTTTCTTAATGTTGCAGATATAACCTTAGATATACTTCAGTGGTAAAAAAGAAGATGAGGAAGGCTACAATGATATCCATTTTGGGATCAAGGTACAAATAATATTATGGCAACCTTTATAAATGGACAATCTTCTGTTACGAAACCAGATAGACCACCCCAAACCTGAGGCCATTCAAAGATGGATCATAAGGCCACATTTTAAGTGGTTAAACCAGGGCCGTAGCTACCACCGGGGCAGCCGGGGCAGCGTTCCGGGGCCCCCGAACATAGAGGCCCCCCGAAAGCGGAGAAAGTTTTTTGCGAAATTGTCTTAAAAAAGTATTGAACCAAACTGCCAAACTTGAGAAAATGAGCAGCGTCAAGGAATTTGCAGATCTGTTAATAATTCATCACAGCTTACTTTCCCCAACTTTATCTTGATATGTGTACAGCATGTATTATGTACTTGACAGTTCCTGTGACCGTAGCTAAGGCTGAACGGTAGGGTTACAAACATTGAGTCGGTGCTGACCCGAAGAAAATAATTTTTGGCGGAGAAAAAAGTGGGATAAAATTAATAAAAAAGTTCAATGTGAAATAGTTTTTTACATTATAAATATATAATTCCTAAAATTGTTTTATATTTGTTAAATAGCATATGAAATGTAATTTTTTTACCCCCCGTGGATACATTAAATTTTAACAGGACGTCTCGTACGCCTTAATATTTAAATAATGGTCCTTTTTATTCCATACACCCAATTAACATGAAACTCTCTTAATATCTCAGTTAGTCGCTTATGCAACATCACAATCTGCCAAAACAGAAATGTGGTTCCCCCTTATAGTATTGATCGGACTGAAACTTTACTTAAACAATACACAAAAAATCCGAATTCTTTACATCTTTTATTGACTTCAAAACACATATACAAACAAAAAACACCCATAAAAATGAAAAAGAAATTTAACAAAATAGAATTAAGTTCTCAAACAACCTACGTGCCATATAGATTGAGACTACTCGCAGGCGTGTTGCAAACATACATGAACAACGTAAAACATCACCAAAAATAGTGTTGAAATAATTATATTTTAAAAGAATGCATATGTCAAAATGTCTAACAAAACTGGAATGTCTAAATTGCCTGAAAAACGGTACTTATTTGAGTCGCTAAAAACACATTCCTGCGCGTTTGAAAAAGCTTGCAGTTAATCGCAACCTTATCACGCTCTGCAAACATTTTACCTGGAACTGGCTGCTGCATACCCTTTGGAAACGACACGCCTCGATTGCATCACCCGCTCTGGCGGGACATTATGCTGGGAACCACTGATCGCGCGCAGGACTCGTAAGGACAGTTGGCGCCTCTCAAAATTGACGCTTCAAATAAGCCTTTAAATATAGTACAATGGGGGTACTTACATGTACACTCGGAAAATGCCTTTGCGGTGTTTGCAAACGTTGACGCGCTGCACTTTAACACTGTTTGTAGCAAAAATTGGCTGCCATGCTCTTTTAGGACGGCTTCAAATTAACTTATATCACCCTGAAAGAATTCACGTACTATACTTTCCTCTCAGAAGAGGGTGCGTGCGACTGCTGGCTTTTTGTTGAATTTGCAAGAGTTGAAAATCCCAGAATCCCACGTACAGTGTGTGTTTCTTGCTGCACTCGAAGAAACCAAAATTCACAATACACGTCCAGCGCAGGACCGGCTTTGCGAGCATTTGCTTGCATAAAATACAATATTAAATCTAATAATAGAACATAGGAATTCGGCTTCTACATTTAAGCATGAAAATAAACGTTATCGTTAAGGAATCCAGTTAGCCCGTTACACGGAATAATTCTTTGTAAATCATAGGAACAAAACCATTTTTACATTCCATTACAGAAACGTTCAAAATCCATATTAGAAGTTAAGTAAACTACTACGAAACTGCGTTATTCTGAAAGAATTTAAAATATTTTCTAAAATTATGTTTTTTCCTCTTTGGCCACGTTCTTACCAATGACTTCTGCTCTGGGGCTTTTAAGCAGGAGTAAAACTTTTCGCAATCCATGTACGAATAAACTTTTAGTTACCCCGAAGAATTTTATTGAAAACTCGAACCCCGAATCTTCTGGTCAAAATGACAGTATTGGCAACCCTGCCGAACGGTCATTTTCAAAACTGAAATTGATCAAGAATTACATACGAAGCACTATGGGACAGAAAAGGCTCAGCAATCAATTGAAAATAATAGAGCTCAAAAAATTAATTTTGGTAAAGTAACCAATGATTTTGCTTGTAAAAAAGGTAGAAAACAAAATTTAATGTGATCTTGATTTCAGCTAAAACTCAACCTGTGTAGACTTAGCATATTTTAACTTTGTAAGTTTTATATGCATGCTTGCATGTCGTATAACAGGTGGTACTCCGCCTAGTGCAGATGTTTTTACATTGCGATAGGGGCCTTCTGTGTGATCTATCCATGGGCTACCATGGTGCATAGAATACAAGGTGTAACGTTCCGCAGATTGGATGTATTGTGGGCGGAGCCTCAAATTCAAAGATCACGAATGGTAGTACTGAAGTGTATTGTTGAAGACGCTGTCTATGTCAAATTCGAGGTTAGGTTTTGCGTCAGTTTGTGTCAGACTGACGAACAACCTACCTGCTATCCTCGAATTTGACATCGACTGACAGTGCCAGCAACAATATACGATCGCGGCCATGGTTACACCATAATCGCGGCCATGATGGATTTTCTCAGTAGGCGCATTGGGGATTGGTTCACATCTCCCCTCTACTTTCTGAACGACTCCGCATCTCCGGGAACGTTTCACCTTGTATTCTTTACACCAGGGATGAGCAACCCGCGGCCCGCCACACTTTTCGTGCGGCTCTTAAAAGATTTTACATTTTGACTTTTAAAAATTCCTAGTGTTCTGCAGCCTCATTGTACTTTATTTCTCATTAAATAATCTTTTTTCCACACACAGCTTTCGCAGTTTTTTAAAAGTATTTCTATTAATGAGTGTTTTATTTCTGTAATTTTTTTATATTAGGTTTATTTTGTGAATAAATATACTTTGAGTTCATCAGTCAGTGCTCGTATTATCACAGGTTTCTCATCCCTGCTTTACACCATGACGAGTACCACTAAATTAATAATAATAACCGGGACCGCTGCAGTATAACGCTAAAGCCTTAGCCAATTGGTTAGCAAGCTTCTACAGTTTTATATTTAACCCAATGTGACAAGTAAATATGAGTTTTGTCTGTTTTAAATGCCTATTCTTCTATCTTAACAGAAAAAAACACCAAATAGCAACCCTCTTAAAAAAGGTTTAATAAATGAAAGTGGTGTAGAGGTAAAGGGGGAGATAACGTGGGGGCCCCATAATTATTTGTTGCCCAGGGGCCCCCAACCCTGTAGCTACGGCCCTGGGTTAAACAGCCTATCGGTCTATCTAAAAAAAAAGATTAAATGTATTACAACTCCAGCGGAATACCAGGGTAAAAATACAATTTCTTTTATTGTGGATAAGTGTATGATTGAGCTTTTATTAATAATCAATGGTTTTCTTATCGTAGCGTAACTACACTTTCGAAAAGAAGATGAAGAAAGCTACAATGATATCTATTTTAGGATCAAGGTACAAATAATATTATAGCAGTCTTATAAAGGGACAATCTTCTGTTATGAAAAAAGATAGACCACCCACCTGGGGCCCTGCAAAGATGGATCATAAGACCAAATTTAAGTGGTTAGACAGTCTATCGACTTATTTAAAACAAAAAAGAAGCATAAATGTATTACAACACCAGCGAAATACCAGGGTAAAAGCACAAGCTGATCAAAGGCTCTATCACAAAAACTGATAGTATAGGCATATTTTTATCACAAATGTTCCTTTACTAATATGCCTGGGCTACGAGAGATAGAAGACCTGCAGGTTTCTTAAACTTGAAAATATGCGTTTTTCATTTCTACTATGTATTATTTTTAAATTAGTTGACTATTTAATTGTAATTATTTCTAATTTGCAGAATAATTGAAATTCAAATTATTTGAATATAGTGTTCAAAATTAACTGCCACATTTTTGAAAATACAGTATCATTTGATATAACCACTCTTATAGAAGTATTATTTAAGGATTTACTTATTTATTTAGATGTTTATGTATCTAACGATTTATTTGGTTATTTCTTTATTTGTGTTCATTTTTTACGTATTATACGGTATTTTTTATTTCATATAGCCAATTTTTTTATTTGTTTATTTATGTATTTCAGTATTTATTTATTTATCTTTATATATTTATTTATATTATTAAATTGATACCAACGTTTTTTGTTTATGTTGGCAACAGTATCACTTTGAATCATCCGATAAGATTGAAAGACAAATATTGTGGTTTGGAATCGATTGCTCAGAGTAACAACTTGGATTCTGATTATGTAGACTACTATGCCTTGCAAAAAGTTAGTATACAAACAAACAGCGAAAACGTCAAGTTTATAAAGTACGGACCTAACTGGATGACCTGTAAGGATTCACGAGCCACCAACAAACATAGCTATATGAACCAACCTTAAGTGGGTTTACAACGCAAAAAAACATTAAAAAATGCTGGACGTTTATCTACAAAACAATGCGCTCTAATCTGAAATTTAATTTTCATATTAACAATTGGCGAAAGTCTTAAATAATATATACTAAAAAAAAAGTTTTAAACCAATTTAATAAAGTGGCAAGTATAGCAGGATGTCGTTAAATGACGTTAAATATATAAATTCAAAAATTAATATAGACCATTCATTCACGATGTTTCCGCCTCCCAGCTATCTTAGGGTGACACGTTTGTTGGTACTGTAACGGTGCACACCCTGGTTACCTGTTGCTTGTTTATAGGCCTACGTTGTGTGATTTTTTACTGTTTTCGGCGGGTGCTTCGACGACAGTTACAGTTACTTTAACTAGGCTTCCGTATTTACTGTTTTCACTCCGTTCGTATAGGGGCTGGCGACCTCCAGCTTTTACACCAAAGAAAACAACAACATGTCAAGCGATGGTTATTTATTAGGACAAAGTAAACAGTACACTGCGCTTACAATTATTTGCCTAACGCCAATGGGCCGTTTGCCGGCCGTAAACTTGTTACAAAGTGCCTGGTGGTGTTAGTGTGGTAGTAGAGAGACAAGGAGTTGTTACGCAACGCTCACTTACAAACAAGACCAAAGAGGAGTCCTTGCAGTGCCAGTTCGCGTGCCAACGAGAGAAGTGAAGGCAAAGAGTTGTTAAACAACGCCCACCTGCAAACAAGGCCCAAAAAAGAGGCCCTGCTGTGCCAGCTGGTGTGCTAACGAGAGAAGTAAAGGCAAAGAGTTGTTAAGCAACGCTCACCTACAAACAAAACCAAAGAGGAGGCCTTGCAGTGCCAGTTCGCGTGCCAACGAGAGAAGTGAAGGCAAAGAGTTGTTAAACAACGCCCACCTGCAAACAAGGCCCAAAGGAGAGGCCCTGCTGTGCCAGCTGGTGTGCTAACGAGAGAAGTAAAGGCAAAGAGTTGTTAAGCAACGCTCACCTACAAAGAAGACCAAAGAGGAGGCCTTGCCGTGCCAGTTTGCGTGCCAACGAGAGAAGTAAAGATAAGAGTTGGTGTCTAACGTTCACCGATTAACGAAAGTCCGAGCTAGACTTCGCGATACCAGTGGCGCTACACCAAATAGAGTAAGGTGTTAATTAAGTGCGGAGTTGTCGTGATGTTTTGTGTTACTAGTCGAACTAGCTTCGGCCCCAGGCTTCGTGCTTCTTCTGCTACCCTTTCCTTTTGTGCTGAGTGTTTTATGCAATCTTCCGCGGCCCCTCCATCCGTTGTCCTGGGCGCTCCGCCAATGAGAAGTAAATTCTGGATTTCGTGGCTATAAGGCGCGATTTTAATTGGTTATTTTCCTTCCAAAACTCACGACGGCACTTAATCCTTTCTGTTGTGGTTTTAAATGCTTCTCACGACTCCCTTGACATTTGTTTCCTTTGACCGAAAACGTACACTCATAAATTTCACGAACTAATTTAGTCGGCGGTTTCTAAGCTTTTTGACCCTTAAGTTTGCCTCGAACCCCGGGTCATAAATCTAATATAGGAATTTTCGATTATGGGCCCGGGGCGCAATCAACAGCTGTGAAGGAATTGTGTTACAACTTGCAAAACAAAACGAAAGCTTCCGTTATGTCATATAATTCCAACTAATTTTATACCTAAAAGATATCTATAAACTACGGATTATCATTATCCTAGAACTAAAAAATGCCTGAAATAAAATGAATGTTTTTCCTAAATAAAATGCCTGGAATAAAATAAATGTCTCCTAAATAAAATGCCTAAAATAAAACAAACGTACTTCCTAAAATAAGCTAGATAAAATTTTAAATAACGTGTCTGTAAATACGCGACCCTCACAGTACACATGCGAAATAACTAGACATGACAAAATTGGGTTATACGTTGTTTTCAATTTGTAGTTATCATATTTGAAGACTTGCACTGTTGCCAGGTAAATGTTTATCTACTTGCGTAAAATTTTCACCATTCACTTTCAATGATGTCAGTCAAAGCGGTCTATATTGTTCCAGGCCATGACACTGGGCCTATAAAGTGGCCTTTGGAATGGTCTACCAAAATCTGGTAACATGGCTGTGTCAACCTTTAACCAATAAATGGACAATCTGTCAGTGCACTATTCCTGTCATTGTGAATCATGCCAGTGGACAAAAAATCTATAGAATCACTGCTATTTACATTGTAGTGCGTCATTTCAGCATAATATTCAATTTAAAACAATTCCTAATGGGTAGGTACGTAATTCTCCATTGCTACTAATTTTGACTCTATCTAAAACAGTAATTTCTGCAAAATAACTTGCCTGGAAGCTAGTGATATTGCAGTTAGAACAAGTTTCTTCATCTTAATACCATTTATATTATCTCTTTTAAAGTGCATTTCACACACAACACTAGCCTTTCTAATCCGGCAGTTCTCTAAATGCAAAATGTCTTTCCATTTTTGTGCCACCGTTCCATTAGATGAAAACTTGTATACGCCAACATATGGAGCAATTGATGAAGCGTACGTTGCCTTGTAGCTTATGTCAAAATACTCTTTAATGTGAAATATATTTCAAACAAACAAAACTTAGTGTGTCTTGGGATGGCCTAGCACGCAATCTGGCAACTGAGCCAGTAGTGCCACTGCCTGGAACAATATAGACCGCATTGTATCAGTAAATAAGTTGACATTGAAATAATTTCTAGAAACATATTGCCTTGATAAATATTAGAGTACAAATTTAAGAGAAATGGGTTCAAAGAAGACCGACGAAAAAATGGTAAAAGAAACCACAGTAGCTCAAACAAATCAAGAAAAAGGAGAAAAAAGGTAGGAAAATAAAATAAAATATTTAATTAATATTGTAAATAATATAGCCCCTCTATTTACATATAGTAGCGATATCGTGCAGCAAACCTGAGGCAAACATGAAAATACAAAAATAACAGATCTGAATACCTGAAATCCTTTTCTGCCCCTATTTTTACACGTATCAACACAACACCCTGGCATTTTCACGTCCTCGACTTCGAATTAGCCCCCGAAGAGAAAAATTAATAAAAACACGACAAATGTCAATGTCAATGTCACATTTTAATTAATTATCAAACTTCCTTTGCCATTTTTAAATATGCTAGGTACTTACGGGATACCAACGTGATTTTGTTCCAGCGGCAACATCAAAGGGTGTCTCTATTATTTGTAAATAGAGGGGCTATAGTAAATAATAATAACAAATGCCATCTATTGAATAACGTACACATAAAATGTAATATAAAAATAAAATTATGCAATTTGAAGAGAGGGGCAAAGTTTAAATATACTAAACAAATTTATCGGTTTGATCTACCACTTATCGACGGGGAAGTCAAAAACACCCTTAGAGCCAATAGATGCCAGCCATCATCGGCGGCAGATTGCACTGTCAGTTTCACCCTAGTCGGAGTCATTGTGGGATTTGCTTTCTGAATGTCTGCACTTACAAATTTTGTTGGTTGGTTTTCTTTAAAGATGTGTTGTTTGCCAGCTGCTATACCCTCCCCACCAGAATGAAGCTTTAGAATCTTCTCTTGAGTAGCGACTTCTTTAGTTGTCTTTTTCTGCACTTTGCCCAGCTTCATTTCTTCCACTAAGATTTTTATCGAAATGGGTTTTCTTTCTACTGACCACTTTACCGATACACCAGCAGGCTAGAAGTTTTCTTCTGCTAATTGAGCAGCAAACTTTCTGTTTATGGTGCCAATATTGTATGTTATCTCCGCTGCATTTTCTGATTTTTTTAATAGAGGGTAGCATCTTATAAAGTCCGATACTCCCAACTCTTCTTTAATATAATGTACTACGTGCTTGCTCTTATAGTACGATTGAAGGTTTCTCACAATAACATACTGCCATTCACTTTTGCCTACTTTTTCATATAGAGTAGGTAACGTTAAATTCGACAGTAGTTTTGGGCCACTCAAGCTAGGAGATATTTCTGTTGTTTGGGTGCCAACTGACATACAAGGCTTTGATGTTTGACTTGGGATCGGTTGTGAAGTCGAAAAAGCAACATCCGGAGATTTTAGAGATTTGAAACTCCGCCATTGGCTCTGGTATGTTCGTTTGTTAACTTAAGTTGTATTCCTTCTATGTTTTTTTAAATTTCACTTGAAGATGGACTGTGTACCTGTACTTTGATTTGATCTTCATTGCAGTTGAAGAAGACTGAGAAGAGATTGAAAGAAGCCTGTTGCATATCGTTTAAACATTTTCTAATTGATTGTGGGCCACAATTAGAGGTCTGACACATCGAGTAAGTTTCCTCAACTCTTTTATAAACAAGATCTAGCTTAGAATCTTGTTTTTGATTTAAAAAAAAAAACTTGTTATGTCAATAATTCGTGCTTGTCTGAAAACCTTAACCCCTAACATATATACGGAGTGATTTTTTACTTATTTAGAAAATGGAGTTTTTCGGAATTGTCAAAATCCAAAAAGTGCTATTTTTCGGAAATTAAGAAAGATTTCAATGATATTTTTTTAGATAACTTACCAATGTCAAGGCCAGAAAACATATATTTTTTTAACTTTAGTTAAAAATTAATTTTTCAATGTTTTAAATATTTTTTAAAATTTCACATACCAAGACTTAATATTAAAATTCAATTTTTTTAATGTAAAGACTTTAAAAGATTTATAATTGGAAACAATAATTTGAAATGTTAATTACTTCTTCAGATTTTGATTATTTACCTAAAAGTAGTATGTTTGCATAATTTTTACGTTTTTTATGCAAGGAGTTTTTTGGGGGAAATATTTTTCAGTTCTGATTCATATCTATTTAACCTTCTTTCCCACGACGTGGTACCTGTTTTTTTTTTTTTTTTTCCCTAAGCTCTTCTACCGTTCCCCCCTGGAACCGCTTTTCGCATTACATCAGGGGGGTGCGGGCGTCACTTAACCTACCATGCCTTAAACTAAGTGAGAACTGAAGCGCCCCGACCGGGAGTCGAACTCTCTACCGAGCGCTCGAGTTCCCACTGTGACCTCGACTGCGAGCGGCGGGACCGCTCGCCCATTGAGGCCCCTACGACGTGGTACCTGGGTACCATTTCTATGTTCAAGTTATGAATTGGTTATGTTACTATTAATATTTTACGCCGATGTTACATGACATCTCTAATCTACTTTATGTAAGCCTAGTTGATCAAGAAAAGCTATGAAAAATATTCAAATTTTGAAAATATATATGTATATACATATAAGTATTTAATACGTATTGTCCACGGCGAGGTACCCGGGTGCCACTACTGTGCTTTTTATATGTAATTTAATTACTTTACGTAAATTGTAGAATTAATTAATTTTAGCATTAATTATTGAGAAATATGCTGCAGGAAGAAGTAGAATTAAGAATAAGTAATTAAAAAAATAAATTTTATTTTCTGAAAGCAAAACTTTATTTTCATAAAACATAATGCTACAGGGCAAAAGAATGACATTTCGAAATGTGTATGTTCGGCACACACTGGACGCTTGCATACGAAACATAATTTTCGAGTTTTTCGTTGTCTTTTCTCAGATGACCTGCAAATGTAGCATCTTCCTGTAACAACCAGACGACCGGATGCATCCCTTGGATGCTATTCTCCTTTAGTAATGGTATGATTGACAAGTGGTCTGTCTACCTAGCATACACTCAATTCCATACTTGGTACTAAAGTTCTGCGACACTCTTGAATTATTCGAACGGCTCTCGATAGCCGGCATTGCTAACCGTTCCCCTAAGGTCTGCAAGAAAATTTCCCGGCGCTGATTCTTTCTTGCCTCCATGGGATTGTTCTTCGTATCAATAATGAATGATGCCAAGCCAGCTACATCAAGCATGTTATAAAACATGGCTACAGGCCAACGACGAGTCTTCCGTTTGGTCGAGTAGTGCGTAACCCTCTTATCCATGCAATCAACGCCACCTTTTCCAGAGTTATAGTACTGTATAATTTCCGGTTTTTTCTTCGGGCCAATCACATCTGTTGTACTATGCATGGTGGACAATAATATTACAGCTTTGTTGGGTTTCGACGAGTAAGATACTATCGTAACTTTGTCATCGCCAAATCCGAAAATGGATGAAACTGTTTCTCTTGTTTTATGTGCCAACATCTCAGATGGAATATATCGCTTGTTTTTTTCAGCGTTTCAACTATCGAGAGTCCCCATAACAACAACAGCCGTGCCAGAGGAAGCGTGGTGAAAAAGTTGCCAATTACATCTTTCACTACTCGCTCCCCTTGGTTTTGCTCCCGACCTTCAGACGATTTTCCTGTGTATATTTGTCCAGTGAGCGGGTAAGAGTTTAATGAGTCACACACCCACCAAATCTTTATACCATATTTTGCCGGTTTTGCTGGCATGTATTGGGTGAATGTTGTTCACCCTCTGTAAGGGAATAGTTGTTCGTCGACTGTAAGACATTCCGATGGCACGTAGTGTGCTCTCAAGTTGTAGTTCAATAAAATCCACAGTTCTGAGATAGCAGCTGCCTTGTTGCTCTCCAACCGTTGTGGTCTTGTATTGACATTGTCGAATCTCAGAAATCTAGTGATAACCCAAAATCTATTGATTGCCATTATAGAGCGATATAATGGGTACGCGTTAATTTTCCAAAGCTTTTTGACATCTGCAGAGCTAGAATGACGTACACCGGCTGTAATCAAGATACCCAGATAACCATCGAACTCTTCTTCTGTAAGCTGCTTCCACATTTCTGGGGCTTCCCTGGATTCGAGTTATTCCACTCAGAGTATACAGCATTATTAGCCTTCCGATTAGTTTCTTTGATAATAATATTGCACATCGCTTGGTTGAAAATGCATCTGAATGTATCCCTCACAAAAAGATGTTCCACTTTTCTGGCGTAGAATATTTTGTGTAGGTGTTTGATGACCGGTAGGAGCTGTAGGTTTCCACTCGGTGTCATCTTTACTGCGTAATACATTATCAACGGGATCAGTTTCCTCGTTTCCTATTTTCATCGCCGGATTCTTCGTCATCATCATCAATTTCTACTTCAATATCGAGATCAGCGTAAACATCTGAGTCATCTACTTGTAGAGATTCAGAACTTAAAACTGGAATCAGCAGTTCGTCGTCAGATAATTCGGGGTCATCTGCGACTGTCTCAGAAATGTCATTATCTCCATCACTATCACATTCATCAACCAACCTGCTCATATGAGCAATTTGTTGCTCATAAGTCAAGCTATACATATAAACAAAACTAAAATAAATAAATTGCACAAATCATTTATTCTACTTATACTGAAAAAGTAAAGTCTTACCGCCTAAATTCTGCAGCTGATAGATCGCGTACATTGTCCGACATTACAGGAACCCTATGCACAATGAAAACAAACTATCCACACTCGCCGTGTTTTTTATATTATTTTTTCCAATTATAAATCTTTAAAGTCTTCACATAAAAAAAATTTGAATTTTAATATTAAGTCTTGGTATTTGAAATTTTGAAAAATATTTAAAAAATTTAAAAAATTATTTTTAACTAAAGTTAAAAAAAAGTTAGGTGTTTTCTGGCCTTGAGATTGTTCAGATAGCTAAGGATAACACACTGTAAAGAAATCTCAATGAAATCTTACTTAATTTCCGAAAAATAACACTTTTTGGATTTTGACAGTTTCGAAAAACTCCATTTTCTAAAAAAAAATACTCGGTATATATGACAGGGGATAAATAAGTTTTTGGACAAGCACATACTTTTAACGTAAAAAGTTTTTTTTTAAATCAAAAATTAAAAATTTTCCCCGTGTTATTATTATTCCGATTTTTTGGCGGACACTGTTTATACACTATATACAGTCTGATTCTTTATCAATTCAATTGGTGCACCTGCTGGTCTAACTGCTCTACCATTTTTTATATTTGGGCAAATTTGAATTCTTCTTCGTCTACTAACTCGTTGAAGTCTTCGTATTCATCTTCCGTGTTACTATCCATAAACTAAGGTCTGTCTTCGCCTAACAGCTTTTCGTAGTATTCTACCCATTTCTGTAAAATGATCATCTCTAATCTGGATTGTTCTTTCCTGTGAGTGCAAAAGTTTTTTATCGTTTTCCACGCATCCTTAGATCGTACCGTTCCTAATTGTTTATCTATTTCTTCACACTTATTTTGCCAGCTGGTGTTTTTGGCTATTATTATCTCTTGCTTTACTCTTCCATAAACTTCCTTATAACGGTATCTTGTGACTGTGGTCTTATGTTGTAACCATTCTTGATATATATTTGTTTCTTCTGCACAAACTCGTCGAGTTGTTTAGTCTACCAAATGTAGGTCGTTTTATGTTGACGTAGTGGCATTTCTCCAAGAACTTCATCTACTGAGGATAAGGAAGATGA
Organism: Agriotes lineatus; assembly: GCA_940337035.1. Classification (NCBI taxonomy): domain Eukaryota; kingdom Metazoa; phylum Arthropoda; class Insecta; order Coleoptera; family Elateridae; genus Agriotes; species Agriotes lineatus. The sequence continues at coordinate 92,305 of CALNHX010004908.1, read as the reverse complement.
AGAAAGAGAAGTGTTTTGTAATGACATAGAGTCAGCATATCGAAGCGGCCCTAAAACTGGATTACGATTGTTGTATTCTTCTTTCCGCAAGTATTAGACCTCGTTGTTTGTTACGTTTCTTTATCCTGATATTTCCATCATTTACGAGGTTGTGCTAAAAATTTTTTGCCTTATGCTCTATATAGCCATGTTTTTTGGGTATTATTTGATCTTCTATTTTTTCAACTTATTCTTTCCAGTTCTTTCTATATTCCCCTATTGTTTTATTAACACTGGCCACTTCTAGCTTTTTCCTTATATCTGTGTTTATTCTCCGGTCCTCTGGTGTTAAACATGTTGCTCTTCTTAACAGTCTTCTAGGTTTGTATCGTTTGTTCATTGGCTTTCGTTAGTGTACCACTAGCATGTATGCCGCAAGATATTGCCATTGACATAAAATTCAATTAACTTGGCTTTTCAAACTCTGTTTCGCAACGTTCTATATATTGTACCATTTATGTTATTAAACTTGGACATATTTGTGTGTATATCTGTTTCTTGTTGGCATGAAATTGTAGATCCAAAGAAGTTAAACGTTGATACTTGTTCTATTGTGTAGTTATTATTTGTTTTTATATCATCAGCTCCTTTTCTCTGAATGCCATCACTTTTGTTTTTGGTGTCGATATTATTAAGTTATATGCTACTGCTATTTTGTTTAATTTCCATGCAGTGCGTCCTCGTTGCTAGCGATTAGTGCTTAATCACCAGCGAAGAGTATACTTTTGTTTGTTTAGGTTGTATGTATAGAAGTCAATATTCTTTATCCATTGCAGTAATATGTAATAAACATTTGATACTAAAGAATAAGTGGTTGTTTGGCGAGGCTAGGAAAATTGTTACATCAAAGGGTTACAAATACACCTGGACAAGAAATGGTGTTAGTTATCGTCGTCAGAACGATAGAACCTACGTCAGTGTTGTGCGTGACTCTAACGACATTCCAAAAATAATATACATCACCCTATACTACTATATCAATTAAGTTATGCCCTGAGAATGTACGGGTACTAAAATCTAAAACGCATACTTTTCTAACAAACCCTTTAAGCTGTTTAACTGAAATGTGGCCAAAGCCCACTGTCTACAGTTCAGAACTGTTGTATTCAAATAAACGTGTCTGCAAAGAGAGTGCCAAGTCCGAAGGTAAAGGAGTTCTAATTGCTGTGCAGGTTAGGGTTAGTGCTAGTATGAGAACTGCTTGGCAAAGTAATGCAGAAGATGTGTGGTTTACAGTCTCTGTTAGATTTAAGAGCTTTCACTCGTATTGCGTGTACATACCACCGGGTGATGATACAGCTCTGGCGTCATTTACAAATAACTTCGCAAATATAATTAAAACCTGACGATGTTGTGAATTGAAATGATTGTTGGAGATTTTAATTTCCCAGATATTGATTTGGGAAACATTTTGGAATTGGTATCGTTTAATGAAGCAGGAGCTATCTGTATCAAGAGAAGTCCATTTTGGTTAGTTCCAGAACACGTAAGGCACCCAACCTTATAAATTCTAATTAGCGACTAGTAATAAAATTCAGTTCCATGATTTCAAAAATGCTAATGGTGTAGCTATAAGTAATGAAATAATAGAAATGACTGGCAACTCTTATTTCAAAGTAAACTTACAAACTTATATATAAACGAATTCTACAGTTTGCTCTTATCACTGATTTCTAAGTATGTCCTGTTTTCGGCATTAACCATTAAAGTTTTATTAGAGAAATAAAGAAATTTTACAAAAAATGGCTAAAGCAAGGCAACCACATGGAAGTGAACTGGGTTATAGAGATTGTTTTAACCACAAAATGGTTTTATGAGCCCTCTTTTTCCTTAACCCGGGTAAGAGTTCACTTGTTTAGGGGCTAACGACTACCACAGGTGTTAGCGTGGTAGCCCGGGAGCGTACGATTATTAAAATCTTTCTAGGGTCTACCGGGATTCAAACAGGGACCCGTTGCCTGAGAAGCGATTATTTGCTCGCTAGGCCATACGGTCACCAATATGCAAAATATGAATAAATATAACGTAGATATTGCCGTGCTCACGGAAACAAGAGGGAAGGCAACGGGAGTCAAGATGAAGACGATATTCATTTATACAGAGGAGTACTAAAAGAAAAAGATGCGAAAAATGGAGTATCGATACTGCTTCGGAAAAACTAAAGAAAAACATTGTAAGCTGGAAGTATATAAATGGTCTGATTATTAAAATTAATATTAAGCTTAAGGGTCATGACGTAGTAGCCCTTGGTGTGTATACCCCAACCGTTAAACTCAGACGATGATATATAAGAAGAATTTTACAATGTGCTGATGACAGCGATAGATAATATTAGTACCCAAATGGAAATTTTGATACTTGGAGGTATAAATGGAAGAACGGAACAGAGAACATTTGTTGCGAATCATGAATGAATCTTTGGAAGAAAAACTTAACCAAAAATATAATAAACGAAACCACTATTCATTGGTAGAACGTTGAAATAGGAGCTCTTCAAAGAGAGAAAATGAAAATGTATCTCAACTGGTAGTCAACTAAACACCAGAGCTAGAATTGAGCAACATAACATTTATAGAAAGGTGAAACAAACAATTTAGAGAAGCGAAAAATACATTTTGGAAGGACAAATGCGCTAAGATTAAAACTCAACTAGGCAACACAACATGCAAAGAAGCACCGAAACTAGCGTCTGTACTAAAACAAGAAGTTACAGAAAAGCCATCAATAATAAACACCATAAGCATTGCAAACTGGAAACCTATTACAAAACATTAACTGAACACAGAAAAACAACACACAGCGGCTCAGAAAACAGTTCACATTTAAATCAAGTAGTGGAGATCAAACTAGTTGAAATTGTTAAATCTCCAAGGACAATTTAAAATAAAAATCACCGGGACCCGGAGATATTTGCATATTTCCTTAGAGAAAAACTTTGCAGAATATATAATAAATGTGTTGTATGATGTGCCTTACCAGATGATTGGTCTAAAGCAGTGGTATTCAACATTTTTTTTTCGCGTACCCCTTCAAACATTTTCCTTATAATCAAGTACGCCCTACCTTAAAACTCAAATAATACAGTGTTGTTATGGTTTGTAATGTTATTTATCGTGGTAGAAAAGGTTACATGTGAATTTAAATATATATAATAGTATATTAGTGAGAAACTTGAGCTTGCTTATTAGCCCACAAATCTTTAATGCGCGGTTGAACATTAGTCAGTCCGAGTATAAGAGGGACTTCTAGATTAAGCTGATTGCGGTGTTTATTTTTTATTGTCGAAAATGCAGAAAGGCCTTGTTCGCAACTGTAAGTACTTGAAAATATAAGAAGTTCACCAATAGCAAAGTCACTTAGTTGTTTGTACTCATTCCGGCATTTAAACCAAAATTCGTTCAGTGAAACTTGTTCAAAAGTAATTTTTAAAGTCATATCAAAACTTAATTCAAATAACTGTTCCTTGAGTTGCATTTCCATATTAGTTTCCAAAATATTTACATTAAATGGGTTAAGTATCCACACTTCTGAAACATTATTGTTTTCTATTTCAGAAAAATATTGCTCAAACTTGTCCTGCAAAACTGTATATATATATAATTGCTTGATTGCCGTTTTGTTTAATTATAAATACCTAGATTGGAGATCCTCGCGTACCCCTGAGGAACTATTCGCGTACCCTCAGGGGTACGCGTACCCCCGGTTGAATACCACTGGTCTAAAGCAGACATAACGTAAATATACAAATATATGGACAGTAGACTGCAATGTGAAAACTGTAGCGGTATCAGTAAGGCTTCGTCAATTAAACGAGTGTATTGAAAAAATTTAAAATAAGCCGAATTTACGGATATAGAAGAACAATCCAGTTTCCGAGCAAGGCGATCGTGTACTGATAGTCTGTTTTTCGTGCAACAAGTAATCGAAAAGACAGTGTCACACCATGGAGAGGTATACTTGGAATTCTTTGATTTAAAAATAGCATATAACAGTGCCCCAAAAAGGAAACTATGAACGTTTATGGATATGAATAACATAATCAACACATAGCATCAAAAAACTTATCCTACAACAATGTAAGCTACATTGGAAATAGAAATAACATACCCCAGCAATACCAATTACTAAAGTCTTACGACAGCGATACAGCATAGATCCAACTCTTTTTAAAATATATATCAGTGCAGCTTTACGAAACTGTAGAGATACCTACATATCAACATATGGGAATAAAAATGTTAGAGCACTGTCTATAGCGTAGACTTTGCGGACAACAAAGTAGTTATAGCTACAGATAAATATGACGCAGCACATATGCTTAGAAAACTCAATGACGAATACAATAAGTTGGCTTAGAACTAAATTGTAATAAAACCGAAAACCTGACAGTGGAAAAAACAGCAGAAGCTTTGCAAGTCGACAATAGCTTTATAATAAATAATTGCACTAAATACAAATATCTGGGGGGCACCACCTCCAGTGATGGTAAAAATGTTGCTGATAGAAAACAGAAAATATGACACTGTAGAGCAGTACTAATCAATATAAATTCAGTATATGGTGTAACAAAATAACTATTTATAAAGCCATAGTTGAAAGTCTAACAACCTAAGGATTGGAAATATGGGAAATTAATAAAAGAGAGGAAAGCACATTGTGGGTCCTTAAAGTGAACTTTTGGAAACATAGTACGGGAACTTCCAGACTCGTTCATGCCAGGAATATAAATACCCGGCTCACAATGTAAGTGGAAACGACATTATTGATACGATAAAATTGAACTGAATTTTATGGCATGGGCACGAACAACGAATTCCATTAACAAGATGGCCACTCAAGATTATGAAGTGGACCTCACCAGAACGGCGAAACGGTGTTGGCGTCGAAAAAGATGGAAACCGGGGTATAGAGGAGGCAATGGAATTGAACAGCTGTAAAAAAGCTCACAATATACAGGATGTTTAAAAAATAGGTTCGAATAGTTTACCCACTCTAGGGCTCATAAATACAAACAAAAAAGTTGTAACAGATACAGGTCCGGAAACGCTTCGTTTCTGAGATATAGGGTGTTAAATAAAACTGCTGGAGCCTGTGGCTTAAAAATATCGCAATTCGTTAAAACCCCTTACTACACAAATATTGAACAACCGCTAAATACGTATTTCGACAGCCAAGCTGTCATCATCCAGAAATGCCAAAAATGTATTGTTTACCTAAGATACATAATAAGCCAGGCAAAACGGTGAGACCTATTGTGTCTGGTATTAACTCTCCGATTTACCACATATCGAAGTGGTTAACAAATTAATTTAAAAACTTGTAAAACTTCAAAATAATTTTTCGGTTGAAAACTCGTTGGAGTTTATAAATAAAATTAAAGATTTGGAATTCGGTGAAAGCGAGATTCTCGTTTCATTTGATGTGTGTTCTTTGTTTCCAAGCCTACCAGTCCCACAAACTATGACATATTTGTGGGAATTACTTACGGATAATAATTTGAATGCACACAGAATTGACAAGTTAGTTAGATTAATTTCACATTGCATGTCGCAGAATTGCTTTCAAACAGATGGAAAATTATATGAACAGCACGAAGGAACGGCAATGGGAAACAGTTTTTCTCCTTTCGTTACCAACCTTTTTATGTTAAAATTCGAAACTGAATTTAAGAATAACACAGAGTATTTTCCAAGGATTTGGTTTAGGTATATGGACGACATTTTTTCTGTTTTTGATTTATCTAAATGTAGTCTTAATAATTTTTTTAATCAGTTAAATTCCAAATTTTGTAACATAAAATTCACATATGAAATGGAAAACGAAGCACAACTGCCATTTTTAGATACCTTAGAAATAAGAAACATAAATTAGTTAGAATTTGATGTTTATAGAAAAGAAAACAACGTAAACAGATTTATTTTAGCGGATTCAAATTATTGTTTTCAACACAAAATGGCTGCTCTAAATTTCTTAGTGCATCGACTGTTAACCTTTCCTTTAAACAAAGATCGATATACCGCTGATCTTCAGACCATAAAAAGCATCGCTGTGTACAATGTTATCCCTACTAAAATTATCGACAAGTTGATTAGGAAACAAAAAAAATTGCATGTTCGAAATTCCACAACTCTCGTCAGTCTTAGAAGTGAAGGACCCAAGTACATCAAAATTACGTTTCGCCCGGCTACAAGGGGCCTAGCAAACATTTTTAAAGAATCGGGCCATAAAGTTGTGTATGGTTCAAACAACAATATTATAAATTTGTTGGGAAATCCAAAAGACAAACTGACAACTTTAGAGAGATCTGGATTTTGCGAAATTGAATGTTCCCATTGTGATTATAAATATATTGGGTAAACACATCGTAATTTTGGTACTATATTTAAAGAGCATATAGCTCATTTCAAATTCAAAAGACGACACTCAGCATCCTAGCGGAGCAGCACACGGAGGCTCAGCAATAATTATTAAAAGTACCATCAAGCATTACCAAACAGACAAGTACAATCATGAGCACATCCAAGCTACCAGCGTAGTCGTGGAAGACTGGACAGGACCAATTACAGTCACTGCTCTCTATAGTCCCCCGCGGCACAGTATAAAAACACAGCACTACACGCAGTTCTTTAACACACTTGGAGCACGCTTCATCGCCGGCGGCGATTACAACGCTAAACACCAGCAATGGGGTGCTAGAATAACCACCACCAAAGGCAGGGAACTGTTAAAATCACTTCTTGACAATAATCTCAATTATCTCACCACTAGGCAACCTACTCACTGGCCTACAGATAGACATAAAATTCCAGACCTGCTCGACTTTTGCGTTACAAAAAACATAGCAAACAACTATTTACGAATTGAATCATGTCTTGATTTGTCATCAGATCATTCCCCAATCATAGTTACGCTAAGTACACAAATCCTTCACAGGGCCAGACCAATTGCTCTCAGCAACAAGAAAACTGATTGGGACTTGTTCAGAGTAACACTTAATGAAAAAATAGTTTTAGACATACCCCTCAAAACCACAGACGAGGTCGACGATGCAGTAGAACACCTACACCGTACTATACAAAGTGCGGCATGGGACGCAACCCCCTTATCGAAAGCGAATGTTGTGCATAGTACCCTGCCTACGGTAATAAAACGAGCAATAGCTGAAAAAACAAGACTCCGCCGAACTTGGCAGAACACCAGATCACCGTATGATAAAAATAGACTCATTAACGCTACACGAAATTTGAAAATAATGCTACAAGACCAAAAAAACCAGGCTATACAAAATTACCTATCAACTCTCTCGGCCACCGAAGCAACAGATTACTCATTATGGAAAGCCGTGAGAAAGCTAAAACATCCGCAGCAAGCAATCCCACCAATTCGAAAACCTGATAGAAATTGGGCCAGGAGCGCACGAGAAAAGGCTAATACATTCGCAGCACACCTAGCAGCTGTCTTTCAACCTTTTCCATCTAAACTAACTCCAGAAGAGGAAACTGAAATACAGCTACACCTGGAGTCCCCAGATCAATTAAGTCTACCAATAAAAAAAATCACGATAACAGAAGTAACGTCACTAATTAAATCCGAACTAAATCCCAAGAAGGCACCAGGCTATGATATGATTACAGGCGAAGTCTTAAAACAATTGCCAAAGAAAGGATATAAGCTAATAACGGCCATATTTAATGCTATATTCAGATTGAACTATTTCCCGACCCAATGGAAGGTAGCTCAAATAATCCTCATTCCTAAACCAGGGAAGCCGCCTGAAGAATTACCATCCTATCGCCCGATCAGCTTGCTACCAATACTATCTAAAGTCTTCGAAAAACTTTTACTTAGAAGGATCAAACCAATCCTCCTAGATAACGAACTCATACCAGATCATCAATTCGGTTTTAGAGAAGAACATGCCACCATCGAACAAGTTCACAGGCTAGTGGGAGAAATCAACCAGGCCTTCGAAGAGAAGAAGTATTGTTCCGCTGCCTTTCTTGACATAGCCCAGGCCTTCGATAAGGTCTGGCATGCGGGGCTACTGTTTAAGATCAAGAAAAACTTGCCACACACTTATTTCCAACTGTTCATATCCTATTTAAGCAACAGACACTTCCAAGTGAAGTTTCAAGATGAGCTAACGAAACTACACCCTATTAACTCTGGCGTACCACAGGGAAGTGTTTTAGGACCTGTGCTCTACCTACTGTACACGGCAGATATTCCTACCACTGACCACACGAACACGGCTACATTTGCAGATGACACTGCAATTCTCGCAACTCACGAGAACCCAGCTGTCGCATCAAGAAATCTACAATTCTCCCTCAGCCAAGTGCAAAATTGGCTCCGACTTTGGCGTATAAAAGCAAATGGAACCAAATCCACACAAGTGACCTTCACACTCCGAAGGGAAACGTGTCCACCAGTAACCCTTAACAACACTCCACTTCCGCAAGCAGAAGACGTCAGGTACCTTGGTATGCACCTCGACCGCAGACTAACATGGAAAAAACACATTTTCAGCAAACGAAAGCAACTGGGTCTAAAGTACACCAAACTACATTGGTTATTAGGGCGGAACTCCAAGCTAACCCTACACAACAAGGTACTACTATACAAAAGCATACTCAAACCTATCTGGACATATGGGCTGCAACTGTGGGGAACCGCAAGCAACTCCAATTTGGAAATTTTGCAGAGATTCCAGTCTAAAACCTTGAGGACAATAGCAGATGCACCGTGGTACGTTAGAAATGAAGTCATCCATCGGGATCTCCGAGTGAAATTAGTGAAAGAAGAAGTGCAGTGCGCGAGTGCAAGATACATCACACGTTTAGAAAACCACACAAACCCTCTTGCTGTGAACCTGCTGGATAACAGCAATGCAGTGCACAGGCTGAGGAGACTCAGCCCCCTGGATCTTCCGGAACGATATTAGCCAGACTTTTGCATCAATACTATCTGTACACAGTTAATAAGTAACTATAAGGGCAGCCATCCAATGGGACGGCATCCCACATGTAACTCTATTTGTAAATTCACCTAACTTACTTATTGCTCACCAGAGCAGATTGAAAATATAAATAAAGTTAAAAAAAAAAAAAAAGATTCGAAAAATCGAGTAGTGCCCAACATATTTACGAAACGGGTCATAGTATAAAGGAGGATGACCTAAAAATTGTAAAGGCGTTAACTTCAACAAATCAACTAAATTCTTTTGAAAGCTTGGCCATTTTTAAGAACCGAGATAATAAACTTTTGAACAAAGACGGTGGATCTATACCTTCCTCCATCTTGTATGATTTATTGAAGTTAAATGACCGTAGGCCATGTTAATTGGCCTTCGGCCGCGCCCTCCGAGTCAGACAGTATAAATATAATTGCAAAATGCACGGGAATCGTCCACTTTGTGATTTGGGCACGAGCATACCGTTGCCATTTTTCTGTGCAAGTTTTCGTAGCTACTAATGATGACAGCTTAGAGGTCGAAATATTTATTTAGCAGTTGTTAAATATTTGTGTGGTGAGGGGTTTTAACGAATTGCGATAGGGTGTTAAAGGTTAAAAACACGTGTTTTATTGTTATCCGAAAAACGCTTCGGGTGATTTTTTGAAATTTTTACAGCTTGTTGATAACTTTACGGGATATTTTTTGGACCTATTTTAGTTCATCCAGTAATTTCAGAGGCGTGCCCATAAGACAAGTCGATTAGGTTTTTTTACAAAGAAATAATACCAAGCAGCGTTCTTGTAACTTTAATATTTTTTTAATAAAGCAATTAAACTTTTAACTATTTTGTCCCCTCAGTTTTTCTTATCCCGCTTAGTTTTCCAGAAAAAAAATAAGCCCATATTTTGCACGCCTCTGAACCTGTTAAGACCACTTAGCCCATTTTAGTGAAACTTTGAAGCTTTATTGGTGCTATTAAACATCATGTTTTGACGTACTTCGATTTAACTTATTTATTCCAGAAGTAATCCGATTTTTTTTAACTTTAACACGCTGAATCTCGGAAAGGAAGCGTTTCCGAAAGCATGTTTATTAGGACTTTTTTGTTTGTATTGATGAGTTCTATAAGTGGGTTAAATATCCAAACGTATTTTTTAAACACCCTGTACTTTTATATTGATCAGAATAGGAAAGGTGTACAAAATATCCCTATGCGGTGAATTTTATAACATATATCTAATAGTTCACAGGCTATTAGTCTAAGGGGATAAATGTTCTAATGCGTAAAGTCTGGGGTGCCCCATGAATCACACCTTCGCCCATTGTTATTGTAACATATTGATATGATCATGAAATGACAACGCATTTAACAACTACATAATGATAAAGCAGCTTAAAAATTATGTTCCTGAAAGAATACGGGTTGTAATAATTTCGTTTTATCATTTGTATGTCTATTTCCTACAACGGTATTTGTAGTTCATTTGTAAATAGTCCAGTTATGATTGCAATTGTAATACAAATGAGTCAAGATTTATATAAAACAAGTAATCATATAAATAAAGGAGAACGATCCAAACGTGTGTGTCACGACAATTACAGACGCGATGTCCCCCATTTGCGTTTGCATTCATTTCGCCGTCGGCGTCGCCTTGATATCGTGACCGGGGCGGAGCCCCGAGCGCCCCTTGGAGAGGGGCAGAGCCCCGAAGACCTCCTTGGAGAGGGGTGGAGCCCCGAGGGCCCCCTTGAAAAGGGGCGGAGCTTTGGGGGGTTCCTTGGAGAGGAGCGGAGCCCCGATGGCCCCCTTGAAAAGGGCCGGAGCTTTGGGGGGTTCCTTGGAAAGGAGCGGAGCCCCGACGGCCCCCTTGGAGAGGGGCAGAGCCCCGAAGACCTCCTTAGAAAGGGGTGGAGCCCCGAGGGCCCCCTTGAAAAGGGGCGGAGCTTTGGGGGGTTCCTTGGAGAGTAGCGGAGCCCCGATGGCCCCCTTGGAGAGGGGCGGGGCCCCGATAGCCCCCTTGGAAAGGGGCGGAGCCCTGAGGGCCCCCTTAGAGAGGGGCGGAGCCCCGAGCGCCCCTTGGAGAGGGACGAAGCCCCAAGGGCCCCCTTGGAGAGGGGCGGAGCCCCAAGGGCCCCCTTGGAGAGGTACGGAGCCCCATGGGCCCCCTTGGCTACGGGCGAAGCCCCGAGGGCCCCCTTGGAGAGGGGCGGAGCCGCAATGGCCCCTTGGAGAGGTACAGAGCCCCAAGGGCCCCCTTGGAGAGGGGCGAAAACCCGATGGCCCCTTGGAGAGGGGCGGAGCCCCAAGGGCCCCCTTGGAGAGAGGCGGCGCCCCGTGAGTCCCCTTGGAGAGGGGCGGATGCCCGAGGGCCCCATTAGAGAGGGACGGAACCCCGTGAGCTTTCTTGGAGAGGGGCGCATCCCCGAGGGCCCCATTTTAAGCAATTATTCTCTCTTCAAATGATAACAGATCTCCTTTAGATGGTTAACATCAATTAAAACTTGCACGGGTGTTTATCTACAAATAACTCCGGTTTTATCAAAAAAACTGTTTTAAAACGGTGATACTGAAACTAGCAATAATGGTTTTCAGTTGAAAACGTCTGAAATATTACTGAAATATGACTACAAATACCTGTGTCACGGCTTTTTGTCGTACGCTATGACCATAAACAAATCGCAAGGTCAAACGTTTAACAAAATCGGTATTTACTTGAAAGACGACATATTTACGCACGGACAGCTCTATGTAGCATTCTCAAGAGTGACGTCAATGACGGGTATTTACCTATTCCTTCCTCCACAAAAGAACCCTCTGCTTCCTGTAATGCGAAATGTTGTGTTTTCGGAGATTGTGTAGAGGACGTTACTAGGCTGAAGATTTATGGAGTCGTCCTGAAGGTGGTGGTCAGGTGGACGGCAGGGGGAGGCAGGGGCGGGGCCTTCCCCATTTGTATTTGTTCTTCAAATAAACAATTTGTTGAAATTACGTGTCCCTGTGTACCTGTCAACACGTTAGTTCGTGGTGTGTATTTGTGTGATATTTGTGTGGTGTACTTCGTGTGATCTGCTGTCATCCATGTTGTCTCGAGATGCCAACCATTGTTCCTTTTTCGCCTTCTGTTGGCATGAAACCGGTGACACCAATAACTCGGCAGAAGCGATGAGATTAAGAATCGAAAAATCGATGTAAGATCGAGAATCGAACTGATCTAGAAAATTGGCGAAACTGGCAAAATGTTTAGCAGCGGTTTTTCAAATTTGGCATCTCGAGGCACATACGATGGCGTGCTGATCGTAAGGGACTTTTTTGACGTGTTTTTTTTAGATCATGTCGACAATTAGTAGTGCGATGGCTCCTCTTGGAGCCTTTCCACGGTTAGGTGAAAGCATTGAGCTTCCACTTCACCACGTGAACGTTTCTCTTGGTTTAGAAGACGGATATTTCCCTATTTCTTGCTCCACAAAAGAACCCTCTGCTTCCTTTCATGCGAAATGTTGTGTTTTCTGAGATTGTGTAACAAGTGTGTAACAGAACGGAAAGACCCTACGTAATAGGCCTAAAAATGGTGGTAAATTGAATAGGATAGACCGCGCAATAGCGCGCGCAGCCCCGTTTATTATTATAATAAAAATAACACAAAAGTTTAATTCATACACATTTAATTTATAAAAGAGTTGACGTCGTTATGTAATTGGAGACGTACACAATTGAAAACTGTTAACTTAAAATTATGATTAATGACAACTAGAAAAATCATAACTATGAAGAATAGAAATCTGTATTATCGATTGTTTGATAACCAATGGTTTTGGCGGGTATTTTAAAATAACAGAACAAATAGGGTGTAAAAATTTATTGAATGAAATTGACAAGTCCAAGTTAAAACTGAATTTAATGGTCAATTTTTAATTAATAATGTAATGGTATGTACTGATACATCATGTCATACGCATAAATAGTGATCTACAGAAGAATTAAGTGCTAAATTGAAATAAACTAAGTGAGTGCATAAACTTATACTATAGAAGAGATTGCTGCCAACCACGAGAAGGATAGCTGTTGTCGATATCAAGCGAATTGGAGAACGCAGAAGATAAAAGAGCTCGAAGACAGAAGATTACCCAGTAAGTGTATTAAACTTCAATTAAAACAAGACAAATATAAAAGGACAGTAGTAATAAGAAATATTTATCTCCTACTTACAAATAACAGAATTCAATTCAATTGAACAACAAATTAGATAATTTAACATTGTAAACATACGGTATAATTAGTCTAAAACTGATTTACATGAAATTAAGTATTTATCAAATATTATACACAAAGGTGATAAACATATAGAAAAGGCAGATATCTTTTTTTAATAGACACAATTGTCTCATATTTTGCATTACAGTTTTTCGTTGTTTATGTCTTAATAATATTCAACGGTAACCCAGAGATATAAGAGTCTAATAACAAAAGTTATTACAATTGCATGCTCAAGCTGTGGATAAAAGGTAAGATTCAGAGACCAATTTTAATAAAACCCTGATAACAATATTCATTCTAAATAAAATAAAATAAAAGCTATTAGAACACAGCAATATATTGACACAATATTAATAATAACATATTTATATTATAATATGCTGGTTAATTCTATAAACTATAAAAAGTACAAAATCATTACCTGGATATACCAACTATTTTAGGCTTTTGAGATGACAGAGAAATACAACCAAATAAATGTTTTAAGACTTTTCCAGACTGACGCATTATTTCAACGAAATACTAATTTTCCGTGTTTGAGATATTTAAATTGTAAATTGTAAACCTTGTACAATGTTTATAAATGCATTTGTAGGATTGTTTCATAAGTTACAATTATAAGGAAAAGCCAGATTTTTCGTCTTCTTAGAAATTACATAATTCTAATACAAGGCCGCAGTAAGATTTTCCACTATCACCAAAATTTCTCTAGAAGTTTAATTTTAAATTTTACAAAAAAACTTCATTGCGTTCTTTATAACTGATGTTCAGTGAATCAAACCAGTTTCCTAGAACTTACGATAACATTTTAATTAATTTGTTGCTATTTACTTCTAAAATTAATCACGTATATAAGTAGTACAAGTAGACTTGTTTTGCATTTAATTAACATGAGATGACATGATATTGCTGTGCTTAAACTAGGTAGTTGATAGAAGAAACAGTATTAGAAGGTCATTAACATACTTTCGTGTGTTATATAGTGAGTGTTTAATGGCCGTATTTTCCATTCTTTCTATGAAAATCCTTTGTGCATTTAGTAGTATTTTAACAAACTTCCACACCTGTTCGCCGTAACTGACTTCGTAACTCGTGGGTTGATAGAAGGGCGTGCTACCGTTTTAGCGTAGTCGATCTTGAATTCCCACCACGAAGGTTACCCACAGCTGCACACTCCTGCCACCGTTCTCAGCAGGAATACAGTTATTGTTGCAACTTTGATAATTTATGTGTTCGTTGCTTTAGTAGAGTGTAATTCTGGAATTAAAATTACATAAAGACGATGAAACAAGCAAGTACACTTATTTTAAACTGTTGAACTAATCATAAGAATAACTTTTGTATATAGTTACAGCAAATTAGTAAATTTTCTATTCGCCATAAAAAGATCACACCAGTTTTTAGAGCATTTTTAAATAATATATATACCAAGAGTGCAATTAATTGTGAAATTGTTTGTGTTAGATTTAATCTAAAACGTTTAAAACCGAACATGTACAAAACATCAAACTGTAAGTACATCTAAATATTATAATTTTAAATTTATGTAGTCACATTGCTATTGTCGCAAAATATTGAAAATTTAATTTTAGATATCAATTTCCAAGCGTTAAACACTAAATTATTAAATAAACTGGATATAATCGCAGCTAATATCGAAAGTAGTTCGAGTAACATTGACTAGTCCCATTGCCAATAAACACGTTTGTAAGAAACAAACATCAAGCAGCGGTCAACAGTTTATAACCGTTGATTTATGTTAAAAGAAATAATAATTAATCTAATGCTCGAGTAGTAAATATTTTCATTAAAATTTTGTTTCAGATTATTATTACATTCCTATTACTTCACGTTGTCGTCATCAATTCGCAGAACCATAAAGATGGAAAAAATGGATTTAAGTAAGTATTCAATCGTGGATGTAATCTCTAACTCTAATTTTAACGTAACTATTTTCTTGAAGGAATATATATTATTCCTTGGCGTTTGCATCAGTTTTTTGAAATATGCAATAGTTATTTACCTAACAAGTTCGGGAAGTTAATTTTCCCGAATGAGCACTTTGTTTGCAGCACGACCGAAGGGAGTGCTGCATGTAGTGCGAATTCGGGAAAATTCTTCCCGAAAGAGGTAGGTACAATGTTTTTTGTAACGAATAACTGAAAATATTTGAAAAAGTTAAAAAAATGTTATTTAGTGTTTTACAACTTTACTGAGTTGGCAGCACAAATTACTAAATTTTTATACGTATCCTAGCACCTGTTAGCTTTTGTTGACGTTTACAGCGCCCCTGGAACACACAATTGCCATAGTTTTTGTAGGAAAGTAAAAACACCCCGGTGCGGGAAAAGTCATTTTCGGCGCATCGGGAATGACCGGGAAATATGAATTTTGATATCATGAGTGCAAAAAATATTTTTTGCACTCATGATTTCAAAATTCATATTTCCCGGTCATTCCCGATGCGCCGAAAATTACTTTTCCCGCACCGGGGTGTTTTTTACTTTCCCGCAAAAACTATGGCAATTGTGTGTTCCAGAGGCGCTCTAAACGTCATCAGGTGCTAGGATACGTATAAAAATTTAGTAATTTGTGCTGCCAACTCAGTAAAGTTGTAAAACACTAAATAATATTTTTTTTAACTTTTTTAAATATTTTGCGTTATTCGTTACAAAAAACATTGTACCTACCTCTTTCGGGAACAATTTTTCCGAGTTCGCACTACATGCAGCACTCCCTTCGGTCGTGCTGCAAACAAAGTGCTCATTCGGGAAAATTAACTTCCCGAACTTGTTAGGTAAATAACTATTTGAATATACACTTGCGATTATTGAAAATGAACAGGGTTTTTGCAATTGCGTGCAACGTTATTTTATTATTACGATGGGTAGAGCGTTAGAACAACACGATTCTACTTTAGAGACAAGAGGAATTCAGAAAACGTAAACAACTACTGTAATGTTGGTTGCATAGCCCTGTTCATTTTCAATGATTCTTTGTGTACAAGGCGGTTTAAGAGAGTATTCCGAATCACTTATTTTTTCTCAATAGAACTGATTTGGAGATATTAATGTTTGTAGGTAAGTCCCTGAACTTCAGACGCCTGTTGTAACAGAAAACAATTGAATTAAAGAAATCGTTATCAAAATTATCTTTTTTGTAAATTGTCTTGAGCGTAAAATAGTTGCTCCGGTTATTACTGGGTGCTCAAATTTTGCAAATATAAAAGTTTCAGATTTTAAAGTAGAACGCCCTGTATATATGTTTTTGCTTTTGAGAAGCCTTTTTAATGAGATATCTTCTTATATCGTACTCTATACACCTAAATTCAACCGTTTTAGATATTCGAGATTAAACATAAAAAAATACAGTTTATGCTCCTCAAGGGTCTTCCAGTGCCCTTATTAATTGCATGCAATTTGGTTAACAAAAGCAAACGTTTACAAACTTCATTAACTACACTTTGTAATATATATATAAAATCAGTCGTGTTTCTACAAGGAAGGTTTGAATTAAAAGAAATAATAAGAGATTTATTTCAAAAGGAAAACCAAAAAAATATTCACTTTTGGTAGTTTCTCAAAATACTACAAGCTTACTTCTTATACGATTATAAAAAAGTGCACACTTTTAGAAATACAATAGGATGCATTAGCTGGCTTGCTTAATTCAATTGAATTAAATTATCTTTTACAGATACTATTATCTATTATCTAATCGAGTTCGAAGCTATAGAAGTATACAATTAACGCCAATAATTATTGAGGAAATATAATACTATTTTAACATTGATTATTATTTTAAACAGTCCTATCAGCCAATAGTAATGAGAAAAAATTCAAATCGACCAATAGCATCAAAATTACACTGACTATTTGGTAGTAGCTAATGGTCAGGTCATTTGGCAGCTTACAGAAATATAATTAACCATTTAAGCCTTTAGAACAGCCGGTCTGTACTTTAAACCCGTTTTTGGCTATTTAACTTTACATCGCAGATGTTAGTAATATTGAATTCGAATACCCTGTAGCCTAGCGTAGTTGCCCTGAGTTGGTAACATTTTGGGCCACCCTTTGAACGCCGATCCTTGCACGTGGCTGTTTGGGTTAGTTCCGCAACACTAGTTTCAGGCGAATTAAAAATGCCGCCTGCGGGAGCAACTGCGAGGGCCTCTATCGCTCCAACATTATTTTGTTTTACCCGGCGAGCGTTCCGCTTTGCGATTGGTTACGGGGGATGGCTTGTCGCTTCTTTTTGGCGGGCGTTTTCCGGCAGTCAGTCTGTGACGAGAGGGTCGTTGTGACACAAGAAAGTTAAGTGGTGTCGTGCTTTTTCACCGTTGGTGCGTGGGTGCTTGCGTACATGGATGGCCGATAGTCCTGCTTTATTAACATAGGGTCGAGGTTAGCCCATTCCTCCCGATAAAAAGGAGATCAAACTCGCAGGACTCCTGGATTCGTAGGCCTCACTGTCGCTTTGTCTCGTTAGGGGATGTGTTCCAGTTGTCGCCCTCCTGGGCGGATTCTTGCAAGCATCGCACTGCCTCCCACGCTTTCGTTTCGACGTCGAGACTGCAGGCATGCCGCCAGCAACCGTTTCTCCACGCTCGATAAACTTCCATATTAAGGTAGCATGTGTAACCATTTGTAACCAATTATTTGTCGTTTAGATGGCCTAAATTTACATATCGTGCTCAATAATTCGATGTGCTTTGACAGCAACCTTTGACACTAATTATTTGTCATTGTCACGACTTAAATTTACATACTGTGCTCGCTTTGGAGGTTAATGTATTTCGATCATTGTCATTCCCAATCAATCATCTGTTACTTGTATGGCCTAGTTTGAAGATTTTTTTGGTTCACAAATGTGGCATATTTAACTAATGTTACGCATGTATTGTACTAGTGATAAATAGCGCCTCTCCAGCTGGGGCCCTTTATTTAATTGTAGTCTAATCTTGTAAATCACCCATTTATTAACGTCCGACCAATAGACGAATATTTGCACAACGGCCTTATCATTGCGGCGAATCTGTGCATGCTCTTTTCAGGGTAAAAGTTTTCAGTGTAACGATTGATGTACGACGAAGCTTGAACGTTGGAGCGACACAGGTAGGTTTGACGACGCCTGCTTCAGTGACGACGAGAATTGTGAGGCCGAGATCCCGTTCTCTCGAAATAGTTATTCAAGTATTTTTCTGAAGTAGCTATTCGAGTATTACAGTTACTCAAGCATCTTCCTGGCATAGTATCCGGAGTACTTCCCGTTCCGTCTAACCGTCCAGGTCCGGTTGAACGTGTATAACCCGAGACAGACCTGGTGGCGCCTTTTTATTTTGACACACCCTATATATGTCCCGCCACGCTTGCCCGGTGACGTACCGTTTTAACCACGCCTATCTCCCTGAGCGTACCAGCCTCTTTTTGACGAGTTTCATTGCGAGCGTGCCACCTTTTCGCGGACTTAACTAGTCTTTCGATACTCACATTCGCGTGGTTGTCGTTAAGTAATTTTGATATCGTAACATAATTACAATGAATATTTGCTAGTAGCATAACAATTACACTGCCTATTTGCTAGTAGCTGATTACAGCGACTATTTTTTCACAAACCATTCAAATCTTTCTTCTGTTGTAACACAACTAACTAAAAGTGGAGTAGGTGAGCAGCAGTTGTTAAAAACCACAGCACACTCATCTGAAAGCTCCATCAAACCTTATCTACAACTTGACTGTTTAAAGGATAATCACGCCGAATTGCATTCGTGGTAATATTGTTTTAATCATTTTAACTAGATTAACACTCATCTTTGTTGCTATTAAGAAATCTCACGAGTGGACGAAGTCGTGAATCTAGTTAAAATTATCAAAAAAGTATCACCACTTATGTAATTACTGTTGAAAATATTTAACGAATTGGAGATGTGACGCTAGTATGGGGCTCTTCTAGCGATTTGTGTGACGCTTGAAAAATGCGCAGTTTTCGCAAATTTTTGCAAGTTGTACGTATTGCAGATAAATGTTGTTAGTGTCATTTTGAAGAACTCGTCACGGGCGAACTTCCTAGAGAGGTTGTGAAAATGTAAAATTCGAGGGGACGAAAATACGGGGATTAAAACGATTTTTTTGGATACGAAAGCGTTCGGTGCTGTTACATCGCATACTTTTAGAAAGATCCAAATGTGATTTGGGGCTAGTTGAAAGAGGATAAACCAACGCTCATCGTACTGGCTGTTTTTTGAGGTCTGCGATGCACTGGGAGAAGTTACAGAAATAGAAGGCTGAGGTGCATTTGTAACAAATTGGATGTTCGCATAAACAGGAAGGAAGAAAAAATGTCGAATTTTGTTTTTGGCTGTAAGTGCATCAATCTGTGGTTTTTGAGAATTTTGCGGCTTAGGTGGATTTAGGGGTTGCAAAATGAGGAAACCGTTATAATTATCAGAAAAATTGTAAAATTAACATATGTGTGGAATTCGCTGTTTGCAGGCTTTCTACTGGTCGCTTTTATTTTTTAAGAGAATTCGGGATGAGGGAATTTGGCGGCCCAGGTGCATTTGGGGGTTGCAAAATGGGAAAACGTTATAATTATCAGAAAAGCCTTAAAACTAATATTTGTGTGAAATTCCCTGTTTGGAGACTTGGAGACTACTAGTTGATTGTACCTATTTTTTAAGAGATTTCGGGACTAGGTTGTGAGGGGCGGATTACCTTATTTTCTCAATTTTTAAATAAGGAAAGGTATATTCACATCTAATCCCTTTTTCACACTGCCCCGTTCTTCATAATACAAACATTTTTATATGCTACTTGCAGTTGCCCTTGTAATTAGCATAAGTTTTTATATTTATGTGTCGAATTAGGTTTTGGGATCCTTTTTATAACGCGCCTTTTTTCTGCAAAATTTCTTCCTGTGTAATTATAATCTTAATGCTTGGTATATGATTTCAAGTGTTCCATTTCCGATTTTTGTAACACCATCGAGGCTTGCTACTTGATATGAAAATACTGAAAGCTCTGTATTACTTTCCTCGTCTAAAAGATGAAGGGGGTATTTTAATCGCGACAAAATTACCTTCCGAGATTTCTTCAGATCTTCACGTTTTATGGTTTCTAGATGACGAAAATGGCATATTGTACAAGTTGAGAAAAGTGTAGCTTTTCCCTAAAAGGCGCGAGCTTTTTAATCGACGCGAAGTCGAGATTAAATACCCGCCAAGCACGAAAAAACACTGCTCTCGACTGGTGCACAGATTATTTTTTCGCGTACTGTAGGGAAATGCATAAAAATTTAAATATACATATATCAAAAATCATGTCAAATGCGCATTTAGAAATTTAACTATGCGTTGCTCATCAGAAAAGTCCACTATTCTTAATCATTTGTCGCTATTATGCAGAAAAGTATTGCTGTACAGAAAGGTACCACTTTTCTAAACGATTTTATATTTAGAATTACGGTACATTTCCGTGCAGTACGTGAAAAACAAGTTTTCTCAATTGCGTCCTCCTGTTTGTCTGTCTGTGTGTCTGTCTATCTGTCTGTCTGTCTATCTGTCTGTCTGTCTATCTGTCTGTCTGTCTGTCTGTATGTCTGCATGTCTGTATGTCTGTCTGTATGCCTGTCTGTCTTTCTGTCTATTGCCAGTATAACTCAAAAACTATTTGTTGAAGGAAGGCGATATTTTTTATGCAGAATATATGCCTTCCTGGCATAAAACCGAAAAAAGAATCGTTAAAATACATACAGCGTCAAAACCGTAAAGAAATCAAACTTCCTATTTTTGCTTGAACTCACAAACTGTTACTTAAATGAAAGCAATCTTTGCACGTTACTCAGGTTACTATCCTTAAAGAAACCTGCATATTTTGGAACCAACTTTACAAAATTGCTGTTTATTTTTGCTTTAACTTAAAAATAGATATAAGTGGTAATTTGCACTTAGTTCAGGCTTTGCAGTTGACGAACATGGAACCCCGCAGATACAGGGTAAATGTAAAAACAGTCAAAAAGAGGCAACAATAAATATGTTCTGTTTAATACGGCCGCGCATCGCACAGATCCGAGAGATCCTGCATGACCCGGTGGATAACACGGCTGGAGCTGAAATCACATTCGCAGGTGCTGAAGTTCGAAACCCACCACCGGTACGTGGTTTTTTAGTTAAAAATTGATGTAATTCACATTGGGAAGCGTTTCCCCTTATTTTTACAATATTAGTAGAAACGTTAAGATAGTTCTACCTCTAGTTTCCTTTGATTTTAAAATTGTTTAGTATCACAACTTCCACTGTTGAGGTAAATTCTGAGTAAAGCCCGGCAACTGGATTGGACTAAACACTAGGCTTGTAAATACAACTTCGACCGTTGAATTAAAAAAAACACAATCATAGACTGCAACTAACCTAACCGATTCTGGATATAGGATTGACATTTAGACGATTGATCATTTGCCAAAGTTTTACTTTATGCCTACGACATAATCGTTTCTTAAAAATTTTGAATACAATAAGGCTTGTAGAGTTTTAGCTGTTAATGTTGTAAGGCGCTGACAACAAGTTCTTTCAGAATTTGATTAATTAAGATGCAGTTTTTGTACTCGTTTTGATAATTCTACAATAGCTTGCTAACAAGTATAGATTTGTAGCTTTTTGGCATCCTTGTTAGATATTTGGTAAAATAGTTATTTGTATAATAAGCATAGAAAGTAGAATTTCCTGCACCGACTGTATCGTCTGTAACCCGACTATATGGAGGGTTGCAAGAGCACGATGTCAGCAAATAACTTTCTATGCTCATCATACACATGGTTTGTACTATGAGTTTAATTAAATTAGTTTCAAAACTGTTCAACAGCACATTATTTGGTGCTTCAAAAATAACTCAAAACGAGCAACGTGCATTCTAGTTACTATAAATAAGCTTGTTTTGTCAAAAATTATTAACTGTCGGTTTGACAAAACGTTTAAGGACGAACAGAAAGTGTTTTACTTTCCGAGTCTCGATTCGAATCGAAATTATATATAATAAAGCATAATAAACTCTCAAAAATCGAGTATACCAAGACAAGATGACAAACTCAGTCTAAATTAACACTAAACTAAGAATCAAAGCAATAGTAACTTACCTTTTCTCTTGTTGTTTCAACAAATTTAGCCACGACAGAATTATATCATTCGCCGAAGTAGGTGTTATGTAGTAAAATAGGTACACTCCAGTTGTTTGCTATTGTTTTGGTTCTTTTCATAATCTCTTCGTAAATATTATATTTATGAAAAATTAGATTTTCTTAAAAAGGGATAGAAACTATGTAACAAAAATGTTCAATAAAATTGTATATTTAAATATATCTCTCCAAATTTATTTTTTCCTCGCTGCAAAAACTATCCTCAAATGTTTTGTGATCGCCAAAAACATTTAGAAGATCTTCTTTCAAATTCATTATGTTTTTTTATAGCCTTCTTCACTTATGGGCTAGTACTTGACAACAGCAGTCCAACCGTAATTTTCCTACAATATTTTTTCTATGTTATAAGCTGTATTAGATTTAAATCGGACAATTTAGAAACGTAGTTCCTCAATAAGTGGTTTTTGAATTGATCTTTGAATGTGAAAAGCTAGTCCATAAGGAGATGAGCTTGTTGTTTTACTGTTTCTATCTTCATCGCTAATTAAACGTTCATAAATTAAACTGTGTCTGTCAATAGATTTTATAAACGCTTAAAGTATTACTTATATCAGATTTCATACCTGTTCAACGGTTAGCCCAATGGTTACATATAAATGTTTACTTGGATTTTTTTATAATATACTTATTTGGAAGACAGAGTGCAATAATTGTTGCTTACAACCAAAACTATTTACTTCAGAAGAATCATTGTAATTAGAGAAAACTTAATTTAATCTTAAAACTTCCAATGCTCGATGCTGTGTTGTGATTTATTCTGTAGCATCGCTTGCTCCAAGCACCTTCTGTAATGGCAGTAATGAGGGGAATTTCCTCTGAATTTATATCGCCTGCAGAATCCGCAAACTCAGAATCTTCTTTTGGAGCATTCTAATTTTTTTCTACCCGGCATTTTTTATTTCGACGGATATTTTTTTAAAATGTTTATGATATGTAACGTCTACCACATAGGGAATGTATAGCAGGAAAAACTTCGGTAGTTGGCCTATATTTGATTCTTACTGATTAGGCTTCCGACATTCCACCTTATTTACATTTTATTCTTCGTTTGGATATTCCGTTGGCACTTTTACGATAACACCACCTATTTTCCATTTCAATGTAAAAATACTTTTTAATCCGATTCTAGTTTTAACGTCTAAATTTGTTAGTTCGGTAATTCCTTGCAATTTTGTGACCATCAATGCAAGGCAAGGGTGTTTGGTTGGACAAAAAAGTTTCGAGAAGGTCGGGATCGCGTAAAAATCATACCTCATCTGAGACGACCGAAAACATCCATGACTTCTGATAATGTTGGGTGGGTTGATTAGCTTATTCGGGCTGATAGTCGGAAAACTGTGAGAAAATTGCCAGAAGAACTTGGCACAAGTTTTGGTAGTGTTGAAAAAATTGTTCACAACTAGCTTAAGTTCAGAAAAGTTAGTGCAAGGTGAGTGTCACGGCTCTTAACTGCAGAGCAGAAAGAAGCGCGTTTGTCGGTTGCTACGCAACCACAGATGATACGTGGCTCCATCATTACACCCCTGAGTCAAAAAGAGATTCCATGCAGTGGAAATGGAAACACACCACTTTTCCAACTCCGCAAAAACCAAAATGGTGTCATCAGCAGAAAAGATTATGGGTACTTTTTTTGCGATTCAAGGAGTGTAGGTACTCTATCTGGATGTTCTCAGAGAGCAAAGAAACACCAATGGCCGGTATTAATTAACACTTCTCACTAAAAAGTTAAAACCAGCAATCCGTTCCAAACGACGAAAACGACAAAACTCCGTTTGTTTTCCTCAGGACAACGATCGCATCCATACAGACGCATTAACGATGGAAGCACTGCCTCATCCTGTATACAGTTCCGGGTTATCTCCATCAGATTTTCATTTGTTTGCAACATTGAAATTGTTCTTAAGTGACTATAAATTTAGGGATAATGATGAACCCATTACAACTGCGCAAAACTGGATACGCACGCAACCAATCAGCTTCTTCAAGAATGGTATACGGAAGCATCCAGAACAATGGCACAAGTGTATTGCAGTCGAGGGGGACTTCGTTGAAAATAGTATATACCATGTTTTTATTGCATTGATAATAAAGATGTACCCTACTCATTCTCACTCATATTTGAACGCTCCTGCTATAAAAGCTGTGTAATTGCCTTTAAAATGCACTCATATGAGTTTCGTTATACGAAACACCTATAAATAAATGCAAAAACTAAAGCTACCGGATTTTCAAGATTCTCTCTACTAACAGCGCTTTACTTCTATTCGCACCGCTAAGTTAACGTTGCTTAGTTGTAAAATTTCATTCCATTTTAATGTTTATTTGCTCGCTTGTCGCAAAAGCTAATAACACCAACAGTGACACTGGAAACACATAAGCGTTTTACAAGTGCAAGGTTTATATTTTCCTTTTCATTTAACTATTAGTTACTCATTATCTAATTACCTGCAATGAGTAATTATTACTATTAATCATTACGCATTGCTACGAATAGAAATATTTGAATAGATGAAAATTAAAGTAACTAAAATTGTTGCTAGGTATTTCCGATGATCGAATGCCGTCATTTTCCTTAATATAAACGACTAGTGCAATTCCCATAATGTGATCAAAGTACTTAGGTGCTTTACCAAACACACGTTTAAACCCTTTTTGAACATACTAATACTTTGAAATTGTTCCTACTACAAAAATCACTGCACAGGCACCCGGTGCTTAATTATAGGTACCATTTTGTTGACTTTATTCACGATCTTACGCATGCATACTATGCATAGGTTCAGCTAACTAGATCATGTGAAACTCTTGTCTTTTGTGCATATAATGATAATGACATTAACTCTGAAAACCTCCCGAATCCAGAGCCACGTACATTTTAAGTTATCTCTAATCAAACGAACCCTGTATTAAAAAAAAATGTTTATCTGTACTATGCTTCAATTTGTTTTTGAACAAACATTTCTTAAAACAAGATAAAGCATAAATGATTGCTTTCCGATTATTTAGCAACTGAAATCTATAGAAGCTTTAACTTCATTTTCAAGTGACCACTTATTAGTAGGAAAAATGTTACTGCCAGTTATTTATAGATTATATTAAATATAGGGGCAAGTATGTTAGCCTCGAAAAGATAGCCTATATTAAGGCTACAGTTTCTCTTCATTTTTCAGCAAAATTCTTAAATTTCACGTTTCTTTTACTAAAAGCTTACCAAAACATTAGGGATACTAAAGTTAGAAATTAAGTATACACGTTAGAGCAAAATATTTGGCATTGATTCAAGAGTAAAACATTTTATAAATTAGGAATTAAAAGGTAGGCTTTTCTTCTGTTGTTTGGCCTAGGAACTGTTGTTTTCAGTAATGATAGAACGAGAGGTCAAAATATCGCCGACAATAATTTTTGCGATTTAGATACGAGTTTCTGTGGCTACGAACATAACGATTATTTTTATTACTTTTTAAAGCAACAGAAACGAGACAATCTAAAGAGCAAACATTTTCGGCCATATTTACACCTAGATTCCTATTCGTCTTGACAATTTAACTTTTAAAATGATTGAAAATGGCCAATAACAATAATTATCCAACACTAAAATTATAAATTCACAAAACTAGTGGTGTTTGGATTGTATCTATAGTAACCGACCCTAGCAACATTTTTACAAACAAACCAACAAAACAGTTGCTAATACTTTATTTATTTTCTACTGCAAATAGTTACAGAAAAAATTGTCGCTGAAATAAAGCTCCTCAAAATATTGTCACTAAGATAAAGTTACAGAAAAAATTGTCGCTGAAATAAAGCTCCTCGAAATATTGTCACTAAACTAATCGTTCGATTGGTAGTTTATGTTTAAATTGAAGAATGCCATTGGTTGATAATCACACCAGTTAAATTGTCGGATAACATTTTTGAGATGTTGATTTCAGCTCTCTTTCCATTTCTTGGCTGGCCTTCCTGGTGGTCTGTCTGCTTTCTAGTGAGTTTCTATCCCCAGCGATACGGTCTATTCTTTCTCTTCCAATTTAACTACGATGTACTAGAAATGCGCGCGTGACGTGAAAACAGCCGGGTCGTGGCGGGTTCCGTTGTAAAGGTGAGTAATATTTGATAATCGGGCCGTGAACGTGAGGGAATATGAGTGAAAGTTTCCATGGCGTGATTCACGTTTCACGTTAATTTCACATTAAATATTTAGTTCGAATAAAAGACTGCAGGGTGCACCGCTGCCCTGCTGTATACCAATGTGGAAGATCTATACTTGAGCCAAGTTACGAAGGCGAGCGATGTAAACAAAGATTCTGACAGTTCTCGGTGCACGCTAAACCAGTTTCATACGGTGCGCATCTTACATAAACTTCCGTCGCATGTTGCCGTAAAAGAAATTACCGCACAACAAAACAACGAGTTTTATTAAAAGGCCGCCGAAACGACTTTTTAAAAAACGTTTATTTTTATTTTACAATGAAATATAACATTGGAAGCACACAGATTAGCTGCCAGACAATTTCTTACATCTAGCTACGAACTAACTGGAACTTATCTTAGAGGTGCAAGCTACTTGTATATATACTATGTCTAATCAACTAAGATAAGCGTTATCTCTAAAAGGGAGCGCGAGACAGGAAGCCACGTGCGTTCAAGGTTGCAGACTTGCAATTCATACAAAGAAGCTATTTATCGTTCAAGGTTGCAAGCTTGCAGTTTTACACAGGGGGCCATTGTCTAGTCATAACATAACACGTCCGCCGATAAAATGTTCAATGGGTGGTATTCAAATATGCCTCCATTGAACTTACAAAGAGAAAAGAAAATTAAACTTATGCATTTACGTTAACTGGTTCAAAATCTTTATTTAAAAATCTAATAAGTTTAATCTTCATTGTGTTTCTATTATAATACAAATACAATATAAAAATTATTAACATAAGAATAGTACACAGAGTAAATATAATTGCAGACACACTTAAATTATCAGATTTAATATAATTAACAGGTTTTAACAAATTCTCATATTTATTAAGCTTAATTCGGTCCTCAACCAATTTCTGGGTGTCAAGAGGTATCAAGTCAATCTTTGAAACATTTTTGTGGTTTGATTCAGGAATTATTAAGCGGTCAATGTTTGAAATTTTTAAATTAACAATTTCATTTGAGGTTCTTTTTGCGGTGAATAACATGTGTTTTTGATTTATTGAAACAAGACAGTCTGAACTGAGGTGTAAGAGGTTAGTGCCAGATATTCCTTTTCTAAAATTCTGATTTTTACATTTAACGTCCAATATTGCTTCAGATGGGGAAGATATTAACCATGTCGCAGGATTTATTTGTAATATTTTGATTTCTGTTAAATTGAATAAATAAGGGATACATGTTTTATTTTTATTAAATGACAGAAGTTGTGTTTCGCACAATTTGTCGTTGGGGATTTCAAAGTAGTTATTTTGATTACAAAAGTAGGTGTCTAAAGTTATAAGTTTACAATGACTTATTTCAATGGGAATGCTGTTTTTAACGTTAAATAATAAAGTACTATAAGTAGGTATAATCATACGAAATTGATAATTTTGGATAAAAATCGGAAATGGTATTAATTGTATCATTTGATAATCGTTAGTTTTGGAAGTAAGAGGTATTTCGAATATAAATGTAATTCTGTTTTTAACTTGATAAACTTTTGTAATGATAATTGACTCGTATAAATGTAAATACTGTAACTCTGCAGGATATGGAATAGTTAAAGCTTTTTCTGATATGCTATTGAGATACGTCGAAATTTCATTTAGATTTTCAATTAAATCGTCATTATCAATTAATAACATATGCATCTGTTGATTTTGGGCAAAAGTTAATGCATTTTCTAGTTCCAAACAAGTGTTAATAAGTAGTTGTAAAAATTGAATTGCTTCTAGCAAGACTGTTTTTAAGGAGTATGTAGCGAGATTTTTGCCTAATTCCTCATTTTGTAAAATTATTTTATTTATATTTCTGTCTAATAATTCTTGACTCTTTGCTATATCATTGATTACTGAAATGGTATCATTTAAAATTTTAGTTTGCTCTAATATAATGTCATTTTGAATTTTACTGCTTTCTTGTAATTTAGTAATCATAGATTCGTATCTGACTCCATCGTTGGCGTCGAGGTTTCCAGTTAAAAATTTGAAGGCGGATCCAAGTCCGTCGAAAAGTCATCTCTTATTAATTTTGCGTTTAACATCAGGAAATAATTGACTTAAGAGTTTATCTGCTTTTTCAAGATATTGTTTTAATATTATGAGTAAATTGTTATGATTGATAATAACATCGTCAATCCTTTTAAATTTTGTATATTCAATAACGTAACTTTTATTTTCAAGTAACGGTATTATTTTCATTAAATTAGTTCTAAGTGTGTCATAACTAACAAATATAGGAGTATAGTCTACATTTCTAATAAGCGTCCATTCGCTTTGTTTAAGCACTACGTTTCCTAAGTTTAACGGATATTCCGGGATTATCTTTTAGATTCTTAATAATAATATCGCTCTGTATAACTGGTGATTGAGTCAGCAGGGTACAGGCGATGAAGAGGGTAGTAATCCTGAAAAAAGGGAGAGCAATACTTCCTTTTAGTCAGGGTGTTTTATGTTTCAATTTTTAAAAATTAGATTTAATTTTGAATTTCAACTTTACTTTTGAAATTTGTTTTAACAAATATTTTTTCATTTAATTGGAATGTTTGATTTTTCCGAATTGGTTTTAATTTTAAATTTTATCTTTACTTCTGAAATTTATTTTAATAAATACTTTTTCGTTTAATTGAAATGTTTGATTTTTCTGAATTGGTTTTAATTTTAAATTTAATCTTTACTTCTGAGATTTGTTTTAATAAATACTTTTTCGTTTAATTGAAATGTTTGATTTTTCTGAATTTGAATTTAATTTTAAATTGTTGTAAAGGTTTTTCTTTGTTTTCATTTAGCAATATCAATTATAAAGGTATGTTGCTGTGAACATTTAGTTTTAACGCGAGAAATATTGTGATTATTAAAATTGTAAATACATTATTATGCTGGTCTTGTTTGTTTGTTAAGTATAATTTCTATTCGAGTTTTTCTGATTTAAATGATTTTAGTCTTAAGTTTTTTCTTAAGATATTATTTTTTTTTTTTAATACTTTTGATACTTAAAGTTACTGATTTATTTATTAGAATTTATTTGCAATACTTAAAGTTTTTCAAAAATTCAAGGGTGTGAACAATCTCATTTTTTCTTTAAACACACGGTTAAAAATTTAGTTATTTTGGCAAAATTTTTGATAAATGTTCTTTAATAGACTATTTGGTTAAAAATGATTTTATTTCGAATTTTAAGTGCTGGGAAATTTTGATTATTGAATTTTTTGGTGAATCTGATTTTATTCCTTCTAAAGTATTAATATAGTATTATATAGCTACTAATCTAAATATTTTACAAATTTATGTTTGAATTACTAAATCTTATGAGTTGACTTTTATTGTCAGTTTCGTAACGGATAAAGGTATTTCGGGAGAGTAAAATACATCTCTGTATTGAAAACATAAATTAGTCAAAAGAGTTTATTCATCTTCGTTTAAATGGTCTAATCTCAAAAAAATTTTTTTATTTTTAATTGTTATTTAAATTAATTATCTAAAATACTTTTAATGTTTGGAGTTTTTATATTACAGTTGTTAAAACAAGATTGTTATTTAAATTAATTATCTAAAATACTTTTAATGTTTGGAGTTTTTATATTAAAGTTGTTAAATCTGATAGACTGATTTTTGTTGAGTTCATAATTTTTATTTTTATAAGATTAAGGATTATAAATATTAATTTCTTGTATTTCATTTAAAGTATTAATTACGCTTGTTTTAAATTGATTATTGTATGGTTTCAATTGCTGAAGGCATGACTAATTTTTCATTAAATTTTAATTTTGGAGTTATTTTATTTAAATTTTTTTATGCTGATAAATTTTACGAAAAGTTCTGTACACAGGGTTAACTGTAGGTTTTGTTGAGAAAAATAAAAATCTCAATTTTTAGGTTTGGAAAAATTACATTAGTTTCACTTTTTTTTGTTTAGTTTTTACGGGTTATAATAAAATGGTATCGTAGCTCTTTCTGTCTGAATATGCATCCATTTATAATCTATTCGTGCGGATAATTTTGAAAATAAATCGGATCCAATAAGTCCTACATAGTCTCGGTGAAAATTGAATAAATAACACGTATGTGTTCCGTTTTTATAAAAAAGATTAGGAATGGGTAAATCTGCAATTAAGTTATGTTGAGAAATTCCATGAGATGTAACTATCTCGAATTCTGTTTCATAAATATAATTTGGAAAATGTTGTTGTACAAAATCTGGAGAAATTATTGTTTGTGAGCTACCTGTATCTATTAAAAGTTTATCGCCGGTGGCGGGAATTATAATATAAGGAAGGTTTGATTTTGGATTTATATTAAAAGTTAAAATATTCTTTTCCGAGGCTCTTAATAAAAATTTACAGTATCGTTTGGATCTGGATATTCGAAATAATCGTAAGTATGGTCTAAATCTTGTGATTCGCAATTTTCAGTTGTATCTTGAAAATTGTCAGGGTCAAAATATTCCTGAGGGTTTTCGTTAAAATTTTCTAGAGTTGAAAATTCTCCATTTTCAAATAAATTTTCGGCTAAGTTTTCATAGTCATCCGGAGGTTTTTCTTGATGGTAATTTAAATGATTAAAATTTCTATTAACGTTTTGAGAATTTGCTCGATATTTATTGGGGAAATTTGATTGTTGAGTAGCTGGTCTTTTTATAGTGCTAAAGTCCATAGGTTCTGGTTTATTTGTTGGTGAAAAATTTGGTTTTGGTGCAAATGCATTAAAGCTTTAATTTTGAGTTATTCTAGAATTATTAGAATTGTTAAAATTTGTTGGATTTTTAAAATAGTTGGGATTTTGATTAAAATTACTTTTAGGATTTTGGTTAAAATTACTTCGATTTTGTTGGAATGGTCTTTGCATAAAATTTGGGTTACTAAATTTAGGTTGATATGAATTTTGTGTTTGAATATTGGAAGTTAAATTTGATTTATTTAATTTCTGACTTTGAAAATTATTTTGATTTTGAGAATATCTGATATCAATTTCTTCTTTTACTATGCTTAAGGCTTGTTCTAATGAAGTTGGGTTTCTACTTCTTACGAAGCTTCCTAAATTTTCATTTAGTCCACTTGTAAAAGTGCGAAGTGCTAAATCTTTGTTAGCCTTTAATTTATAAGTGATAATGTCTTTTGATTCTTGACTCAGAGAAACTTTTGAATTATAAATAGCCAAATGGGTTCTAACTTTATTGAAAAATTCTATGGGAGAGTCTTTATTCTGTTTTAATTTGGTTAAATCAGTTAAAAGATTCAATTCTGACCTTTGGTCGCCAAAATTTTCAATTAAGACATTTTTTAAGTCTTTCCAAGTATCATACTGGTAACCTGTAATTACTTCTAACGCTTGACCTTTTAATTTATTCCTTATCGAATTTAAAATTATTTGGTTGATATAATCGTTTGAATTTTCTGTGCAAAATTTAGTTGCAATGATTTCTGCGGATCTGACAAATTCCGAAAGAGTGGCTTGATTACCATCATATGTGGGAATTTCATTTAGTAAAGCTACATTAAAATGTGGGGGAAACAATGATGCGTTTTGGTCAACCATATTTGGGTTGTTACAATTATTTAAAAATAAAATTCTAGGGATAGAATTCCTTGGTGAGCGTGATCGATCTCGTGACATAAAATTTTTTACAATTGTTTCAAAATATAATTTTTTATCTAATACTTCAAGATAATGGTGATCTAAACATAAAAATTTTATAATTGTTAAAAAAATAAATTTCTAGGTGTTTTTACTTAAGATTCTCGCCTTAACATAAGAATTTTTTGTAGACAAAAATTAATTTTACTTTATTTGTTTCACTTGATTTTTAATTTTGTTTTATGTTAGTAAACAGTTTAATGACTAGGGGGTGCCTAACAGGGGGTAGGTACCCTACGCGCAAGAACGCAAGCACAAATGCAAATTAAGCACACCTAGTATGTGCAGCAATTGGGCTGGCTTACTACGTTCTGCCTAATATTATAAATAAATATTAGAACTATGTTAGTATAAGTTAAAGTTTGTTTGAGATTAATTAGCTTTATAGATCAGGCGAACGCTTTAATAATTATTACTTTTGAAAATTATATTACGTTACTTTGTTGCCTTTGAAATTTTTACTTTGTTGTTTAGGCGAACGCTTTAATAATTATTACTTTTGAAAATTATATTACGTTACTTTGTTGCCTTTAAAATTAATTATTTTGCTTTTTCTTTAAAACTTGAAAATTATTACTTAGGCGAACGCTTTAATAGTCGTTACTTTGTTGCCTTTAAAATATACCTTTGCTTTTTCTCTAAAGCTTGAAAATTATTATTTTTAAAATATACCTTTGCTTTTTCTCTAAAGCTTGAAAATTATTATAAAAATATGCACTTACATTGTGCGTTAAAATTGACGAACGGCGTGCGATCTGCTATGTCCTGTTGTCTTCAAAAAGGATGCGTCGATCCTCTTGATGTCGGCTGGCCTGCAAACAGCTAGGTCCTGAAGTCCGACTTTGGATAGTCTGCTTTGCGCTAGAGCGTTATCCAAAAGTTGTCCTGGGGTCGTCGTTGTTGACGTTGCCAAACCAGAGACTGATCCCAATGATCAAGTGGTCCCAATGACCAGATGGTTCCAATAACCACGGAGGAGCAGGAGCTGGGTCGACGGGCGCTTCTCACGATCGGGCGATGTTTGTCCCTGTTGGAGATGTCCGAAGATCCGCTGGGTGGTAGGTGTCGATTTGCGGCAAAGAGCTGAACCTCAAGGAAAGTTGCTGGTCGACTCGATGTTTGTAGTTTTCCAGGTTTTCCTCCACAAATCCGAACGACTGCGCCAGTTTTATTAAAAGGCCGCCGAAACGACTTTTTAAAAAACGTTTATTTTTATTTTACAATGAAATATAACATTGGAAGCACAAAGATTAGCTGCCAGACAATTTCTTACATCTAGCTACGAACTAACTGGAACTTATCTTAGAGGTGCAAGCTACTTGTATATATACTATGTCTAATCAACTAAGATAAGCGTTATCTCTAAAAGGGAGCGCGAGACAGGAAGCCACGTGCGTTCAAGGTTGCAGACTTGCAATTCATACAAAGAAGCTATTTATCGTTCAAGGTTGCAAGCTTGCAGTTTTACACAGGGGGCCATTGTCTAGTCATAACATAACAAACGCTCATTACATAAACGGTGTTCAACTTTCTCTTCGAAACGGCCAACCACAGAACGCCTTTCTATTATGTGATATTCACCGACCACGTGCGTTTGTTTACTTGGATCGCCTTCCTAGCTTGGCTGAAGTTTAGAGCTTTAGCGAGAGGTCATTGTACTTTTATTTGGTAGCCGGCAGCGCGGAGCTTCGCACCGGTGTCGTGTTGTAAATGATGTGTCTACAGTAAATCTATAGACGACCAAATAGAACTTACTTTTAGTTTCTCGAACGTAAAAGTACTTTTAAACCTAAGAATTAAAAGTGTTATCTAGCAACATATACCTTCTTCAACTCGTATCAATAAGGAAAACGTCAATTCCAATGACAATTAATGTCTTTGCAGACGGTTGCAAGAAATGCTTTTGCGGGAAATCAGCATCTGTCCCTTGTTGTAACATATTGTGGTCAATTTTCATCTATTTCTTTTTGTATACTATTCTGATTGCGACATATCATGCAAATTATTTCAAGTTTAAAACATATTTTATTTTAGAGTTTTTAGTTCTGTTGCAGGTACTTTATTGGTTTTAAAATTAAACATTCTGTTCTCTCTGAAATTGAATTTTCAGAAAAAAGCTTCGGGTTACGTCGGTGAGTGACGGGTCACGCTGTGAACGTCCATTTCTACTCCTGTTCGTTCCATGTGCGTCTTCTTTGTCTCAACCATCTTACAATGTTCTCTGTATTGCACATGATTGTCTTTCCCACTATAGCTCTAAAAATACTCATCTCCGTTGTTCTTAGGAGGCTTTTGGTGTTGGATGTATCAACTCTTGTTTCGTTAGGTTCGTACTCTACTATCTGTTCTCAGATTTGTGTTCTTTCGTACACCACCTCGTATGTATCCTGATATACTTGTCGCTTTACCGATTTGTTTTAATTATTCTTTTTTACTTCCTTCGTCTAAAAGACGACGAAAGTATTGTAATATCTAAAAATCACATTCCAGGATTTCTTCAGATATTCGCGTTTCAGGGTATCTAGATGATCCAAAGCATGTCTTCTCATTTCAAGGAGAGCACCTTAAAAAATAAAATGTTGTTTATCTTTGCTTTAACGCAGGAGCAGATAATAGCTATTTGTGCAACAAGTGCTAAAAGTGGATGTTTATGCACGAGACTTGAAAATTATGTAACGAAGCCATAAAACAATCGAACGTTATTATATTCTCAAAACTGGTTTGATATGATGAACAAACTTTCATAAAATTAAATGTTTTTTAGAATAAATTGTAAATTGCCAAAATAATATTAAAATAATCTTCAAAGCGCCTGACACGGAACTTCCCCTGCCGCTGGGACTCGAATTCTGAGCTTCCAGGCGTATATTTGTCGATCAGCTTATAGTCCACCGCTCGGATCCGCCGTTTGCAGCCGGTTGAACAACGGAACCACAACCATGCTCGAATTGAACGACTTTCTACTGTGTTGTAAAGACACTATACTATTATGTCCCACTTGTGATATCTTATAACATAAAATCGGTGCTCTCTTTGTATGTTTGCGTGTTTGCGTGTTTGCGTCTATGTTTGTTCGCTATCTCCTCCGAAGATACTGGCCCGATCAAGTTGTACCATGGCTTAAAAGTTTGCTAATTTTTAGATTTAGATCGTAGGCCGGTTTTTATTTTCAAAAAAAGTGCGAAAAAGTTTTAATTTAATTAACACCTCTAGGCAGCAGGGCGGAGCGCCTTACGCCGTGCACTATTAGCTCGGGTGCGCGCATTATTCAAACAAGAGAGGTGGTCCTGCGGTAGGGTGCTGGCCTATCACGCGGGTGGCCCCGGGTTCGATCCCGCCGATACATCCTTTTTTTTTAAAATTTATATTGATGAATCTCTCTTAATTTTGCGAACCGAAACGTAGTTCGGGTGACTCACTAGTTTATCATATATATGTTAGGTCTTATTTTCATCAATGATAAAGCTTGAGCTATATGCAAATTATTACTTTTATCTATTTCTCAGTTAAAGTAAAAATAAACAAAATTTTATTTTTTAAGGTGCACCAAGCAAAATGGATATAATGAATTGATTAAACCTAATATACCTTAGTACAAAGCTTCTCCAGTAGGACGTTATAGGGCCTTGAAATTAGATTTTTTATATTTTATTTTTACAATTTCCACAAATGTTAAGATATAGATTTTAATTTTGGTGCACATGCTAACTATTATGTACTGCACTGATTAAAAAAAAATACAAACCAGACCTGGCTGTAGGAAGCACTTCACGTTTTTTAAGTTTTTTTAACTCTAACTTTGTTACATGTATTCTTTTAAATTCAATGTTATTGTCTAAAAGAGAGCCGGCAGTACGGCTGGGTGGTGCTAAATATCTCACGGCACTAGTAAAAGTTAAGCTCCCGTCTGCTTGGTCAGTACTTGGATGGGTGAACATCTGGAGAGCGGGCGTAGTGTTCTAGCTCAGGCTCCACTACCTCATGTACCTCCGCCGAAAATGCACACACCCTCGGCAGCTCGGTGCGGCCGGCACCCCGACACTGTATAAACGGTATAAATGGTTGCAGATTATGTATGTATCTAAAAGAGAATTGAAAAGTGTAAAAATACAATACTCTTAGTACATAAGCAACCATTTACCTTAAAATTCCTATCAAAGGTTTTTAGGGGTCATTATGACGTGTATCAAGTACCCATGATCACAAAAACAATAGCTAGTGATTGTAATCTAGTAAACAAAGATGATAAAGTAATTACGGATAATGATGATATAAAAACGTCGTTTATGCTTACGAAAATGTCGCGATATAACGAACACTTCAGAATTGGAGAATTCTTTGTAGCATTTTGGTAAACACAAAGGATAATAATTTTTTGATAAATGGTTTCTTTTATGTTTATGAACTAAGAGTACTTAATTTTTGCGCTTTTGAATTCTCTTTCCGACAGTAACCGAAAAAAAAAGTTACAGATAACAAACTTAGAGCTAAAAAGAATTTTCAAAGATATGTAAAGTGGCTCTTATAGTCAAGTCTATGTTTATGAAAATGTTTCTGTTAGTGCAGTACACAATAGTAAGCAGTAAACCAAAATAAAAGATCGATATCCGTGAATTTGTGGAAATTATCATAAAAATAGAAAATTAAAAATTTAACTTCAAGGCCCTATAACTTCTTACTGAAGAGACTTCGTACTAAGGTATATTAAGTTTAATCGATTTATTGTATTCTAAGAAATCTGTGGATAATCGGTATCTTATTCCTTGTTTGACAACCTGTATATTTTTCTGAAATTTTCTCGGTTCCATGCCAGGTAAACACATAATTTTCATGCAAAATATCATCTTTCTTCCATCAATTCTTTTTGAGTTACACCTCCAACAAGCAGACAGACAGACGGACAGACAAACAGATCGATGAAATTGAGAAAACCTGGTTTTCGTCATCTAGGGACCTTGAAACGTGAAGATCTGAAAAAATCTCGAAGGTGATTTTTTCGTGATTATAATATGTCCTTCGTCTTTTAGACGAAAGCAGTAAGAACATTATGTTGCATTGTTCTTGGAAGTCTGTATTGTCCAGAAAATGCTTAAAGGATTGACTAGAGCGGCGTGTGTTGATCAATTATTTTGTTTCAAATCCTAAATTGGAAAATTAAGCTTTTTTTAGATTCGATATGGAAATGAGTGATTCTTCATGAAAGATAAGGAAATAAATACCGCCTAGTAAATTATTAAAGCGATATCCGTGCCAGAAAATAGTTATATTATTGGAATACTCTATCAATATTGTCATTAATTAGATGTTTTAATTACTTCACTTTGCAGTGGTCAAGCCAACTATGGAATAACACAACAACAAAGCAGTCGAGTGAGGCTTTCCGTAAGAAGAACCGCAAAGATAGCCATGCCAGGTTTATTTACTTTATTACTGCGGTTGCACTATAAATTACTAATTATGTTTTAGATGAAACTATTAAACCTACACAATTAAATATAGAAAATGAAACAGATGATGTTATCAAGCACTCTAACCTTGCCAAGAAAGGTGAAGGCATTGGCAATATAAAAGAGCAGGTGCTATCGCCCATTAATAAGGAGGTGGATCTGCAACAAATCAACGCAACGTCATTGGCTACAAATGGGACTAAGACAAATTTGAATATAACAGACGAAGAATTTCCAGATAGAGTAGGAAAACCTGTAATTATAACGCTGCAAGGGCGATAATACGATTTTATAGTGAAGTGAATAATTAACATATCCAAAGACAAACTAACATACTGCACTGTAAGAAGTAGATACTGATTAAACTTCTTAGTTGTTGTTGAAAGTTTACTGCAGCACAATTATTACCATAAATGCGATTGTGACTTTCCACCTCAGTGATTTTTTTCTACAGTTAAAAGATCCAAATAATTATTTAACGTTAGTGTGTTTGTATTATGGTAACACAATTTAGAATAATCATAATCTTAGCAACGATAATGCTATTGTGCCAACACAGTATGCAGTTGTATTTGTTCCTAACAAAAGTATTATTAGAAGTATTAAGTAGAACTTTTAAGATAAGTGGTCCTATTTTGATTAAGCGTATATGTGAAATATTTAGTAATTAATAACATTTGAATTGTCTTTAACGGTTTAGAAAATTACCATTTCTTTTGTATGTGTTTTGGAATAATGTATAATCTCAGTTCATATTTAGTTGGAAACGATCAAATGTTTAGTAATAAAAGAAAAAATATGTTTTTGGTGGTTTGGTCTTTATTTTGTGGTATAGATAATAAAAAGCAGTACTATTAGTAGTGTCTCTCTCTTGGGTCTATGGTTACTAAGTGGAACAAAAGGCGTCCAATGACGTTTCCATGGCTTCGTTAAGTACAAGGTGGCCAGCCTTGCATTTTTTATACCATTATTCTTCTTTCACAGTTCTAAAGTTAATTACGTGCGTGTATTATACACTTTAGAGTTCATTTATATTTGTATTTATGAAGTCTTTCCATCTCGATTTGTTTTGAGCAGTAGCTTTTATTTCGTTCCACGTTTTTTCTAGATCCTCCATTTGTTTCTCTGTGGATCTTGTCCAAGTGTTGGGCGGTCTCCCTGGATTCCTGTTTCCCTTAATATTGTATTCTAGTACTTGTTTGTCACAATTCGGTTTCCGTAGGGTATGTCCGATCCACTGCCGCTTCCTTTTATTTATAGTATTTTTAATTTGTTCTTGTTTCGTAAGTGTCTACAAATCTACATTTGTTATTACATTGGCCCAATAAATGTTCACGAATTTAGTTTCCACGATTAACAACCATACAGTAACACACTTTTCACATTTGTATTAAATATCCTTAATTTAGATTGGGTGGTCTATATCCATACGTTCCTTAACATATTGACAGCAGACTGAGCGCTGTTCTTTTAATATCTTTTTGAGACCCGTTTTCTTTCGAAACTAAACTGCCTAAATATATAAATAGGCCGACATTATCTATGCTTTTATTCCCGATTTCTGTAGTGGTTTCTTTTCCTTTATTTATACTAAGGAGTTTTGTCTTATTGCAGTTGATTTTCAGCCCTATTCCTTCAGCTGTTGTTTGCAGACGTATGATTTTGTTATGTAGTTTTTCGTTTATTAGACATACAGCAAATTCTAGTTCTTCCAAAAACTGTCCAAACGTCCAGGTCATCTTTAATTTTCATTGTTCTCTTCATTAACCAGTCGATTACAATTAGGAACAGTACTGGAGACAGTATGCATCCTTGTCTAACTCGTGATTCTACGGCGAACTTATCTGTTATTATTCGATTATGCAATATTCTAGCGCCATAATATCTATAGAGCAGTTTAATAATTCGTATTATTTTATGTGATATTCCAAGTTCTTTTAGTATTTTCCACATCTGCAAGCTTATTATTCTGTCGAATGCCTTTTCGAAGTCTATAAAACAGAGATGTAGTTCTTTGTTCCATTTGATGCTTTTCTCGACAATGATTCTAAGTGTGCAAATTTAATTAGTACATGAACGACGAGATCTAAACCCTGCTTGGTTGGGTCTCAGATGTATTGTAATGGTTCACTGCCCATTGCAATTCTGATTACCTAATTAACTAAATGAATAAGGTCAACATGAGCACAGAATTAAATATTCTATCTATTGCAAGATAATCAGTACTTTACATTAATAAGTGAACTTCATGTGATCAGCAACAATAATAATTTGAGAGATAAAAATTGGCATGAAATAAAGCAGGTTATACGGTTACGTTCAGAGTTTCAGATATGATAAATGTTCGGAAGGGCTAATGCAATTTAATGTGTAACTGACTGAATTGAGCTTAATTACGTCATACGTAATGTGAATAGACTGACACTGAATGATTTGTTAAGTACAGAAAGAATATGAGCATTATATAGTAAAAGTATAAGCCAGCAAACGGCAATAAGCTGAAAGGTAAACGAAACAGTGCTAGCAAAATAATTATTGCAAAGAGCAATGGAAATAGAAGACAACCGATCGAAAGACAATTAGTGAGACGTTAAATGAACTCCAAGTGTATTACTGCAGTATAAACAAAAGCGATTTAAAAGCCAAGCAAGTGTAGTACCATCTATTCCAAAAAAAAAAACAATTTTAGTGGTTAGGCCAATCATGTAAACTGTAGTCCATAAGGTTAAACCTGTTATTAATCCTAATTTCCTTTATAAAAATTGAAAATATAGTTGCTAAGATCCATGACAGTCTTTTGTTGATAATAACCAAACAAGCCTGTAAAAGTTGTGTTGGGGCCAGTTTAAGCTCCTTAGTTTCTCTCATAAGATTATAAATAAAAAAAGCCTTTAGTTGCAACAATTGTGTTTGTTGTATAGTTTTACAGGTGTTAAAAGTGCCAAGTGAAGCAGTTTAGCCACCAGAAGGTTTCAACCAAGTGCTACTAACTTCGGGGGCCCAATTCCAGAAGTAAACAGCATCGTCCAGCAAGAATAGTGCCTGCTACGTGTAGGAAGGACCTTCAAAAGCCCGTACGGGGTAGGAATTCCAATCAACAAGCTATTCCCAAGCTCATAATTCTCGTGACGTCATTGGGGAGCGGACGGATCCAGCGTCCGAGAGGGCTCCGATGAAGGTAGAATTTCATAGGGAAAGCATTGGAGTAGCTTCAGTATTTTTGGATCTCATCAATATTAGACTGTCTAAGAGGTGTATAGCGCCAAGTTCTAGTAGTCCAGAGCCGTCTAGGTTTCAGAAATTTAGGTAGCGGTATTTTTCAGTTTTGGCCGAATATAAACAAAAACCCATCGCGCGTCTATTCCCACGTCACACTAAGAACAAAACGAGCTTATCAGTTACTACGTCACAGTATTAATATTTACCTGAAGCTCCCTTGCCATTTTGGTGTTTTAGAATTCAGTTTACGCTGTTTCTTGCGACCACAGATCATTTTCCTTTTTCATACGTGGCCTCGAATTGGCAAGACTCATGTAATGGTCGTTCCCCAAATAAACCTATAATACAGGGTGAGTGATTATTTAATTTTTGGTGGTAGCGTTGTATATTTAGCTAATTGCGGTAATTCCATTGTCATTGAATCTAGGGATTTTTCGACCTGTAAGATAGTTACTTTTGTATTTAATTTTAGTCTGAGTGCTGTTCATCTTTAATGTCAGTCACTTCTTTACTTGACTAATTTAAAAATTTTAAATTTTGATGTATTAACCAGTAAAACGATCTTTATAACGTCATTTCCTGGTTAATTAATTTTTCTTCTCCAATGTCGTGTGTTTTTTCAATATAATTTTTTAATATAATTTCTATCTCATCTTCAACGTTTATAGACATTAACGATACAAGTTTGATTATGAGCATCTTAACGACACGAGTTTGATTGCCTAAAACGAGGCGGTGAGCCGATTTTGCGGCAATCAAACGAGTCTCGTTAAGTGCCATAAGCAAACGTGTACTGTTCTTTATTTTACCTTCATCAATAAATTCTGGTTCAATGTATTTCTTTATACAAAAGAGTGCGGTAATATTCATTACCGCACTGAGTGCGGTAATATCTATCCATTACCGCACTGAGTGCGGTAATATCCATTACCGCACTCAGTGCGCACAATGAAGCTCTTAACGATACTAAAATTAATTTGATTAAAAGTGAAGAGAAAAATCTTAACCTCATTTTAACCTCACTTTAACATGTGCTTCAACTACTTTTATTAGTAAGTGAATTTCTTCATTATGTACATCATTGTTAACCATATGCCTCTGTACTTGATCATTATGGCCCGAGGATGAAACCAGTTTGATTTTGAAACATGTCGCCACCCATAACTTTAAAATACATGTTCGTGGAGAAGACTATTGAGTTTTATTGCTTCATATCAAGGCATCTCCGCTAAAAGCATGACGAATCGCCTTCCTATCAAGTAGCTAAGTGTAAAAAAGCTGTACTCTGTTTTCTTAGTAAACGAACAGGACGGACTATTTTTCGTATTTCTAGTTCACATTATTACTACACTTCGATACTTCATTTCTTTAAACGAACCAATAATATTTGAGCTAATAATCTAGCTGCAGGGGTTGTACACAGTTAATATTGACTAATGCAAGTTTTATAAGCAGTTCCATTAATGTTTAAACTTTAAAGGATCGCCTGGTAGAGGAAGACTGGAAAAAAAGTTTGCGTAAGCCATATATCTGACCTATTTAACGTGTAAAATAACGTAAACGTTTTTGGAAGCTTTTCGCAACTTGGATCTACCGAGTTAAACCTCTACTACAGTTTAAGTATTTTCTAGTTTAAAATTTTTGCATTTTTAGCGTCAGATATCTGTTTATATATTGCTTTCTTGGTTAGAATATTTATTATTTGTATTATAGCAGCAAATTTTTGTAAATGTATACCTTCTTTTGGTAAAAACTTATTCAAGGTAGCTTTTAATTATCATAACTTATTTGCGAGATAACTGATGGTGTAGTATTAAATTTCATCACGTATCGTAGTCGATCTTGAATTCCAGTCACAAAGGTTACTTACTCGCAGCAGTCCTGCCACTGTTCTCAGTGTAAATACGATTATTTGTTGCAACCTTGACAGGTTATGTTTTTGTTGCATTACTAGAGCGCAATTCTGGAATTTTAATTACATGAATGTAATGAAACAAGTTAGTAAACTTATGGTGAACTGTTGAAGTAAACGTAAACATGAATTTTATATATAGTTTTTATGCATTTGCCTGCTCCAGACTAATTTTAGAAGTGTCAAATTTGTATTGCTCCACATTTTTATATTTTGCCATAAACGGTTTACAACTTGTATGTCATTTTTGAATAATGTAGATGAGTATGTTTGTGAAATTTTTGTGTTAAATTTAATTTAAAGCGTTTAAAACAACATTTACGAAAGTATTCAGTTGTATGTCTGATTGTAATTTTAAATTAATATAGCCATTGTTATAAAAAGTTGAAGAATAATTTGTCACTATTTCTAAGTGTTAAATACTAAATTTTCAAAATAATGTTCGACAATTAGTAGACTAATATTGACCAGTCGCATTGCTAATAAACACGTTTATAAAAAACAAGCATCAAGGGCATCAACAATCTCTATCTTCAAATTTAAGGTAATCATTTTCGGAAGAATAAATAGTATTTGTTGGAATTTTGTATATATCTTTAAAATATGCATAATTCCCTCTTCCAAAAGACAAAGGCAGTATTGTAATCGCGAAAGAACACCTTCCG
Source organism: Agriotes lineatus (assembly GCA_940337035.1). Classification (NCBI taxonomy): domain Eukaryota; kingdom Metazoa; phylum Arthropoda; class Insecta; order Coleoptera; family Elateridae; genus Agriotes; species Agriotes lineatus. Next base: position 48,811 of record CALNHX010004908.1, on the reverse strand, counting down.
AGATTTCTCGAGATCTTCACGTTTCAGGGTCCCTAGATGACGAAAAAGAGGTTTGCTCAATTCCGTCTGTCTGTCTGTCTGTCTGTCTGTCTGTCTGTCTGTGCGTCTGTCTGTCTGTCTGTCTGTCTGTCTGTGCGTCTGTCTGTCTGTCTGTCTGTCTGTCTGTTGGCAGTATAGCTCAAAAACTATTTGTCGGAGGAAGACGATATTTTGCATACATATTACATATATACCTCGCATGAAACCGGTACAATTTCATATAAATATATGCAGGGTGAGCACCTTAAAGAAATAAAATTTTGTTTATTTTTGTGTTAATTTTTAAATAAAAGAAAGTAATAACTTTCACATAGGTCAGGCTTTACATTTGCCGAAAATAAGACTCAACTGATAAAGAATAATGTCACCGTGCTGTTTAAGAGACGCGCGCCCCGGACTTTTCCCGAAGAGACACGGCAGCGCAAATGGAATTTCGCCGTACCTATATCCTCTGCAGAGATTCGGTTAGAATCGAGCATTCTGCAGAGCTGCAGATGCGGCGGGTTCGAACCCCAGCGGGATACATTTTTTTATTTGAGTTTTATTTAGTGTTATCTCTTGGAAAACCGAAAGGATCAACTTAAAAATCACCCTGTATATGAAGAGTTTTACTGTTTACACGAATTTATCATGTACCTGCCTGCCCGCCTACATAGTTTTCTTATTTTTAAGGCATGCGGAGTACCAGTTACCTTAGACACCAACTGCTGCTGTCAATCGTTCGAAGTTCTACTTAGAATTTTGCTGAAATTAACGAGTATTACTTTCGGCGTGTGAAATAGCAGTTCTGGGTGTTAGTACTGTTAATGCTATATAGGGTTCTCAAATTTTAAAAATATAGTAGTTTTCGATTTTTTAAATTCCACTACAATTTCTTATATTTAAAATTATTCATGTTTTTACATGGTAGCTAGGTATTTTGATTTAAAAAAAATACTAATAAGAAATTAATTTTGAAAAAGAATGAATTTTTCACTTTTGGTACTTTCTCCAAATAGTACAAACATATTTCTTAAACGATTCCACTTTGAATTATATTATCTTTTAAAGATACCATCCCATATCATATAATCGTTGCTCTATTTCTTTCCTTGTATGTTTGTACGGTATCTCCTCCGAAGGTACTGAACCGATTAAATTGTATTATGGCTTAAAATTTTGCTAATTTTTAGACTAAGATCGTAGGCAGATATTTATTTTCAAGAAAAGTACGAAAAAGTTTTAATTTTATTAAATCGTTGAAGTAGCGGAGCGAAGAGTCTGTGGCCCTGGGCTGCGGTGCGGAACCTGTTGTGGTCGTGGGCTGCACTGCGGCAGCTGTTAGCTCGGGTGAGTCTCTATGTTCATATACCATTTTAGCGGCTCCTTATTCAGCCAAGCATAATTAGTCTAGTGGTAGAATGCTCGCCTGCCATGAGGGCGGCCCGGGTTCGATTCCCCGCCGATGCATTCCTTATTTAATTTATATTAATGAATCTCTCTTAAATTAGTGAACCGTGAACACGTAGCTCGTGTGATTCATTAGTAAGCTTTAATCTAATTCAATTCCTAGATTTTGAAGTATCATTTAAAAAATGATAATTTGCTATGAAATTATATTGTTTAAACCTTATCTGCATCACTTAGAATAAGTAGTAAAAGCATAAATATTCACACTTGCAATTACAAAATGCGGCTAAATCAAGTTTAATAGAGCTTTACCGCCGTTATACGTTGGCGCTACTAGTATTCCCAAGGCTTACGGTCATCACTAACTTAGGATAAAAATGCGATTATAAGATTTCTTTGAAATTCCAAAAGCTGGTGAATTAAAATTTGCAAAGATAGGTAAACGATTTAGTTATTTCCTTTTATATATTTCAGAAAATGATTTTACACTCTTTTACACATCCAGAGAAAAATTTAAAAAATAAAAACCAAACAATTATATTTTCACAGTTACAATTTGTATGCAACAACTACCTTACATTTTTGAGTATAATATCGCTTCCGGAATTTCAGTTGTTGATGTTGTGGGGCGCATACATCAAATTCTTCATGGCGTATTGTCTAGAAAACTTAAATGCTTCAAAAATACTAAAACTATTCTATAACTACAACTGCTATAATAAATTCTCAAAAATCGAGTACACCAAAAAAAAACTGCGATGAACTCGGTCTAAAACAGCACAAAACCAAGAACCAAACAATAGTAACTCACCTTTTCTCTTCTTGTTGCACAATCTAATTCTTTTCGTGTTTTCGCAATAGGCTTTTGGCAATCTTTTAGCTTCAAATTCAGTAATTCCTTTTTGGAGCACTTCGTTGTAATTCCCATCACTATTAAATGATAAAGTAGCCCCCAGTGCATCAGGTCTCAGAAAATATTTGTAACGAAGAAACAATTTGCTTGCCTCCTACAAATTTAGCGAGAACAGAATTATGTTATTTTGCGAGGTAATTGTCATGTTGTCATCTGCTTGTTTGTTATTTTCTTTGTTCAGTTCATAATTTCTTCGTAAATATTACAGGATTATAAAAATAAAATTTGATTTTCTTAAATAGAGATAAAACATACTCGTATGTAACAAAAATATGGAATAACGTTGTGTACTATATGAAATACTTCCTCAAACTGCATTTTTTCTCGTTAAAAACTAATCACCATATATTTTGTGATCGCCGCGCACATTTAGAAAACCTATTTAATTTTCTTACTTAATATTTTCCTAATATTGTATACATTACTAGTACTATCACCACTTAAACGTCTCTAAATTAAATGGTGCAACACTATTTTAAATGCTTCAAGTAGTATGTCAGGTTAGATAGCTGTAGAACTATCGAATTTCTATATTTTATAATATACATTGTCACTAGGTTTTCAAAGCGGAGCTTGTAGTGGACTGTATGTTTTTATTTTTGGTGGCTTCGTCAGTTACAAGGTAACTTTTAGGGGTGCAGAGATGTAGGTAGAGAATGCAAACCAATGGCCTTATGCAGTCTCACATAAGGAGGGTAGTAAAGATTTGATTCCGTTGGTAGAGGATGATGTGCCAGAACGGCTTTATGCAGTCTTACATAAAAAGATAAGTTTTTATCGGACTTTGTCCACCGTCTAGGATGTATATAAGGAGGGTAGTAAAGACTTGGACCCGTTTGGCAGAGATTCGTAAGCACAGAACTCCACATATATTCCCTTTACTGATGAAGATACTAAAGTGTGGGGTCCCCATGTCCCGGCTTAGCAGTTTTCGGGTTAATTGTGTTTGTCACTTCTTGTGTGCAATGCTGACTTCTACTCGAGCGGTGTTCTTCAGGCCATCGTGCATGTTACATTAATTTTGAGGTTCAGACATATTTGAGCTATGCGAATACCTAGCGCATTAGCTAAGATTCCTTCAGAATTCTTTGAACGCTACCGTTGATTGATGCGTTTCGTGAGTTCGCTCCTCGGGTCTTGACGGAGATTAAGTTGTGTAAGTTAGATGATATTCAACGTTTAAAAGACTTGTTAGCTAGCTCAGCATTTATGTGTATTTTAGTAATTTTGTAAAGGACTCCATGCCGTCTCCACTTTTTAGTTGGCTGGCCACAGATGTAACCATGGGATCTAGGGCAATTCACCGAAAACAGTTTACCGAAAACATTTTACCGAAAACAGTTCACCGAAAAACAATTTACCGAAGGAACAATTCACCGAAAGAACAATTCACCTAAAATCCATTTTTCTAAGGTATGTTGTCGTTATTGTAGTCTCCAACAATTCTTGATATGTTTTCGACACACAAAAATTTAGAAACCTTATAAGGTCGTTAAAAACTAATCGTTCAAGTTAATGACGGCCATTAGTAATTATCATTAACTCGTATTACTTTATATTATAAAAGTAGATTAAGTTGTATTACTGAAAGTTTAAATCACTAAAAGAGGATTCCAAACATATTTCCCTAATTGCTTCACATTTTCTTTTCATTAGAAAGTAGATTATTGTCATTAAGTTGTATTACTAATAAATAAATAAATAAGTATTTCCCTAATTGAGTTTAGTTTATAGAAAATTTTGCTAGAGTGAAGTTCGAAATGGCTCTCGAATACATAACCAGTGAAAAAGGCAAACGTTTGTTGTTTGACGAAGGTCACTTCTTCTATACGGATAGAAAAGTTTTGTTTTTTTTTTATAGAATATTTGTTTATTTTTAGGTGCCCTGACTACTCAGTTTGTATTATTTATATACACATAAATAAGCCTGTCATTTTAAGAAATGTCAATAGTTTTTGTATCTCTTCATAGTCGTTTTTTAACACGTCTTCCAGTTTTCTTTTTAGTTGGGATTGTCTTCTTTGGTCTTCAAACTGTCTGCACTCACATAAGAGATGTTGTAAAGTAAGCGGAGTATTGCAGGTTTCACAGGTTGGCTTTGGCTCTTTTTTTAGAAGGTGCCCATGCGTTATTTTCGTGTGTCCGATTCGCAATCTTCTTAATACTATGTCTTCTGTTCTAGTTAGTTTTAGATTGGGAACCCATCTTTTTGTGGTCTCTTTGATTTTTCTTAGTTTATTGTCACTAATACTTTTCCACTCGTTTTCCCACTTTTCCCGTACGAGTACTTTTTGATAGGTCTTCATGTCCTTGCTGGTAGTTCGAACGTCATCTTCCACAGGTTTTTGTGTTGCTTGTTTAGCTTTTTCGTCGGCCACTTCATTTTGCTGTATGCCTACGTGTGATGGTATCCACAGGAACTTAAACGCTTTATCTTTATAAGTTGTTAAGGTGTCTTGTATTTTTTGCACTAGGGGATTTTTACTATACAGTTTTGCAATTGACTGTACCGCACTTTGTGAGTCTATCAGAAATAACGTTTTTTGGTAGTTTTTTGCCGCGAACTCCACTGCCTTGATGATGGCGTATAATTCTGCTGTGTATACCGAACTGAGGTCACTTAGTTTAAATGCACTATATAAGTTGTTATACACAAAGGCACATCCAACGCTATTTTCGGTTTTGGACCCATCCGAATATATATGATGGTATTCACCATGTTGGTCGAGGATTTGGTTTAGATGTACTTTATATAATGCACTAGGCGTTTCTTGCTTATGGAATCCTGCTAACTGAAGGTCAGTGCTAGGTATAGGGATGGTCCAGGGCGGGTATTGACATTCATATAGAAGAAGGTTATTCAGCGTTGCTTTTGTTTGCTCTCTATAGTTTTTGGCACGCACTGCGTATGGAGGTGACATTTTAAGGTTTTGGGAGTAATTTGTTTGATATTGAGGATTGGTTACGTCTGTGTAATTTATATGCTTAGGATTTGTGGCAACGGCAAGTGTGTAGTTTAATAAGTTTTGCTGTCTTCTGTAAGTTGGTGGAAGTTGTCCAGTTTCTGAATACAGGCTTGTAACTGGGCTAGTCCTGTAAGCACCCGTGATTATTCTTAAACCATGATTACAAACAGAGTCGATTAGTTTTATAATGTTGGAGTTAGCTTCACCATAAATAAAGTTTGCGTAGTCGAGCTTTGATCTTAGTAAATTGTTAAAAAATATTATCAAGGTGTCACAGCTGATGCCCATTTATGGTGAGATACAGCTTTTAATAAGTCGAGAGTTTTCTGACACTTTTCCTTTATTTTTTTTTATGTGGGTGGTCCAAGTTAACTTCTTGTCAAAAATTATTCCAAGATAGTTTATGTGGTCAGCATTATTTAATGGTTTCTTTTTCATTGAAAAGTTGATTCAAAGATATATTGGAAGTGTGAAAGTTAAGTACCACAAAGTTAAGTGTGCTGCACGCATGATAACACTGGATGACAGTGTTATTAAAAGAAGTAGAACACATAATCATCTCGCTGATGCTGCGCATGTAGAAAAAATGCAAGTGATGACCACCATACGCGATGACGCCAGAAGAACTCGAGATGCACCACATTACATAATATCAAATATTGTATCAAATGGAGTCAGCCAGGCAGCAGCAAGTAGGCTTGGGAAGGTAAGCAGCATGAAAAGAACAATACGCAAAATACGAACCAGGGATGAGGTTGCCCCAGCATTGCCTATTCGGCGCAGCGACATTGTTTTTCCCCAAGAATATAAAATAACAAAAAACGGGGAAGACTTTTTGATGTTCGATTCAGGACTTGATGAAGACCGGATATTGATGTTTTGTACGAGGAGAAATCTCCAACTTCTAGCTCAGGCTGACCACTGGTACGCAGATGGTACGTTCAAAACTGTACCGCACCTGTTCTGTCAGCTTTATACACTACATGGGTTAAAAAGTAATGTAGCTATTCCTCTAATTAATCTACGCTTTGCTACCGGACAAAACCAGAGTTACCTACGTTCGATTACTCCAGAAAATAAAAGAGCTTCTCCCAGGAGTTACACCAGCATCAATTATGAATGATTTTGAAACTGGAATGATAAGCGCTATTACTGAAGAATTCCCTCAGTCCAGACATCGGGGGTGTTTTTTCCATTTTTCCCAATGCATAAACCGTAAGATTCAATCCGAAGGCCTTAAACAGAGGTATGAAACAGATGCAGATTTTGCTCTGAAAATGCGGTTATTAGCCGCAATAGCATTTGTTCCTACAGCAGACGTGGTTCGTGCATTTGAAATGCTTTGTGACGAAAACATTTTACCCCCAGAAGCACAACCGGTAATGGACTATTTCGAAGACACCTGGGTTGGGCGTCCACAAAGAGTTCGCCGCCGTCCACCACTTTTTTCGCACGACATGTGGAACTGTGTAGAAGGAGTACGTCTAGGCTTGCCCAAAACGAACAATGCTATAGAAGGCTGGCATCGAGGCTTTGAGCAGCAAATTTCCTCTGAGCACCCCAATATTTGGAAGTTTGTTGAAGCCATCCAGAGGGAGCAAAGTTTACACGAACTCCAAGTTAAGCAATATGTTGCAGGAATCGAACCCCCGCCTGCCGCAAGAAGTACAGGGACTGTGCCGAAAGGACATTAAGAATTGTTGAAGAGTACAATATTGTAAATTTGAATGAATTCTTACGCGGTATAGCCCACAATTTGGGATATTGATATTGATTAAACAAACTTCATAAAAACAAAAACAAAAAAACTATAAAAACAAAAAAACAAAAAAAAACTATAAAAACAAAAAAACAAAAAAAAACTATAAAAACAAAAAAAAACTTTTAAACACGCCAGCATTTGCTGCAAGTCCTAAGCCTTGATAAAGTGTGAAGGGAAGTTTACACCAATATATGTTAGAAGGATATTCTTTACAAAAGTACCAAAATAATATATAACATATCTAAAATTTTAGGTATATTTATATAATATAAGGGATTTTAGGTGAACTGTTCTTTCGGTGAATTGTGATAATTTGGAAGAAATAAATAGCGCCCAACTGTTGTGGCTTTTGATGTCCTTTTCACACTTGTGTCAAAATTGATTTTTTTATTTGAAACACAGGTTTATAGTTTTGGCTAGTATTTATGTATATTTATTATACTGTGTTTTTACCGATATTTATTGATATTTGTGTATGATTTTCATTTCTATCTATGCCTACGTACTCTATATATTTATTATAGAATGGTTTACTACCTAGATATGTAGGCAAAATTAAATACTTTCACTCGCAATACAAAATGAAGGTATAGGAAGCTCGTTTTAGTTGCATTTTGTTGGAAAACTTCATTTTCTCGTTCCAGCCCGAGAGTGGTCAAACTTTTAATTCTATCCTAGTATTCAGGTTTATAGTCGCGTCTGCATATGTGATTCAGGAGGTTTCATTTCGCCTGGCGCTTTGTGCTCTTGGCAAGAGCTACCCATGTTGGTTTATTGTGTGATTTATTTATTGAAACCTCTTCGAGTTTAACTTCCCATGTGTAAAAGTAGTAGAGAATATGATAGTGCCTAGGTACGTTTATTGAGGAAATAACTAGTTTCGTTGACGTTTCAATTAAAAGCAGGAATAAAAACAAAGATTCATAATTTTTATGGAAAGTTTATATCTCAACTTATGTTTTTAATACAATATTATTTTTTACTTAACATAAAAAATATAATAGAGGTAGTTTACTCCTGTTACGGTTTTAAATTAATTATATGTCCTGCTAAACCGTAAAACAATTGAACAAGATTATATTCACAAAACTGGTGTAATGATGCATAAACGTTCATGAAGGGAAATTTTTTTCTACAAATCAACGATAAAAAGGTCTCTTATATATTTCAGTTTTTGGAAGACCTTGTATATTTCGTGAAGTGGTTAAAATGTTCGCTAGAGGGGCATGTGTTAATCAACTATCTTGCTTGAAAACCTAAAATATAAAATAGAGCTTAATTCTTTAGATTCAACATGAAAATTAATAATTTATTATAAAAAACAAGAAAATAAATCCCATGTAGTCAATTACTAGAGCGGTGTACGTGCCAGAAAATAATTATATTATTGGAACAGACTATCGACAGTGTAATTATATAGATATTTAAATTATTTCACTTTGCAGCTGTCAAGCCAACTATGGAATAACACAAAAACAAGGCAATCGAGTGAGGCTTGGCGTAAGAAGACCGGCAAAGTTCGCCATGACAGGTTAATTTACTTTTACTTCATTACTGACCTTGCACTATAAATTACTAATTATGTTTCAGATGAAATGATTAAGTTTACACTTTTAAAACTAGTAAATGAAACAGATGAAGTTATCAAGCACTCAAACTTTGCCAAGAAAGCCGAAGGCATTCATTGACGATAACAAGGTGCAGGTGCTATCTCCCACTAATAAGGAAGTCGAATTAAACAAAATCAACTCAGTCATTGGCTACAAATGAAACTAAGACACATTTGAATGTAACAGACGAAGAGTTTCTAGATAGATTGCGAGTACCAGTAATTATAACGGTGCAAGGGCAATAACACGATTTTATAGCGAAGTGAATAATAATTAACATATACAAAGATAAATAATTAGTGAAGTGATATTATTGGAAGAAAAAAGGTTGAAATCATTATTTAAGTCCGGACGCAAGTGTTTGTATTATAATACATCAATTTAGAATAATTGTAATAATCGCAACGAAAATGCTATTGTACCACAACAGTACTAAACTCATTATAATATGCTCTTTGATTAAAGTATATTCCTAGCACAAGTATTATTAGTGGTATTAAGTAAAACTTTTAAGAGCAGTGGTTCCATCGATTATACAACTCATTATAAATTTGGCCAATAGTAATTGAGAATTTTACTTAGTTACAAGATATAGATAAACGGATATACCCTTGACGACGTGGTATAATCACTTCGGTGTTTCGGTGGGTCCAACAAAGCAAAAATAATGCATAATAATAATCTAGAGCCATAATGTAATAACTGTCTATTGAAAATTCGAGGTTAGCAGGTTAGGTTTTGCGTCAGTTTTGACGCAAACTGACGCAAAACCTAACCTGATAACGTCGCATTTGACATAGACTTACAGTTCCACCAACATAAACAGTGCCACTAACACAAACAGTGCCAACCGAAGCAATAAAATAATTTATTATTTGCGGTTGATTCATTATATAATCGCAACGAATACCACTCCACCAATCGAAAATAATGATTATTTTCGATGCTCTTGTGATATTTTATAACTGATTAAGCGTACGTGTGAAATATTTAATATACCGATGAGGCCACAATTATATATAACAGCAATGAGATAACATGAACAAATAAATAACTCGTATTGCTTGAGTAAGAAAGAGATAAACATAGTAGCAAATATTCGAGAAGGCTTGACGCTTAATTTAATTATGACATTTGTCAACTAAACATGCCTACTAAAAAAATTTTTCGTATGGCCATCTCTTTCTTACTCAAGCATTCTATTTTGTTATTCATGTTATCTCATTGCTGTTATATACCGTGTGTCCACAGGAGGACGCACCATAGGGATAACCTAATAGAATAGAAAGATCTGCTAATGCTGTGATCGCCAGCACGCTAAAACGTTGTTTTCTTGCTTCTGACTCGCCACTGTATGAAACAATATTGTTATAAATGGTACAAGAAAAGCGACGGTGGCCACAGCACTGGTTGATATTTATATTCTATTAGCATTATCTTATCTCTATGGTGCGTACTCCTGTGGACACACGGTATAATTATGGTCCCATCCGTATACATTTGTTTGTAAAATTGCATCTGTATGTAGTGCTTTGTGGTATAATGTTTAATCCAAATTTATATTTATACTTCATTCATCGAAGCGAATCAGGAAAGTCTGCAACCCAAGTTACAGGTATCATCTATAACTACTTTGATTATTAATATGACCGGACAGAAAACTTAGATCAGAGCAATATGGCTTTTATGCTGTATTTAGGAATATCATGGTTAATGTGTCATGCTTTTAAATAGATTAAATAGTTATAAGAAAAACTTTGCTGTGGTTCTTTATCGGAGGGAAATTAAATATAAAAATTGCCTTGTTATATCTCCACTGTAGGGCCATGAACTTCTTCTCTTTGGGTGATTTTTAGGCATTAAGATTCTATGGTTGACAAACTTTTCAGAATAGTAAATTTTTAATTTAACATTCACTTTAAAATCTAATATAAATCAGGTGAGAATCACTGGAATTATTCATGGCTTCATCAAGCTGTATTGCATATACGTAATATAATAACTGAGATAAAAGTCGCTGTTACATGACTGTTACCTTCAGCCTTCAGTTGAGTTGTTTTGCTATTTACTTCAACAATTTCAAAACTAAAACACTCTCTATCTAAAGTATGTAGCTGCAAAATACTATTTCAGTTTTACATTTGTATCCAAATAAAAATTCTACATATTTGCTGTAGGTATCTTATGTGCAGATTGTGAGATCTATAATATATAGTGTGTATCACTTCTCACCTTCACACCCCTGTATCTTCTTTTACTTCTTTTATTTTCTGATCGATTACAAATTTTGATAATTTATAGTACGCTTTAAAATAGTTATGTATATAACGTGTCCAAGAAAGTATGCTAGAAATGGGAACCTACTTAAAAAATTTGACTGTTTATGAAAGTTTGTGCTTTGCCTAAAACCCAGAAAGTACTTACAACAAATGACATGCTACTTTAAATGCCGGGCTCCATAGCTCAGTGGTTAAGCATTCTAGCTACTGATCTAAGTGTCGAGAGTTCGATCCCTGATCCCGGTGAGGTTTTTAAAAATAAAGAAATGTGGATGAAAACCTCTACAGAATGCCATAATTCGGAGGTGATGTAAAGCCGTGGGTCCCATGTTATTACGATGTATAGCATGTAAAGGATCCCTTTCTGGGGTTGCAACTCCTTAATCTCGTCAAAATTCTAAGTAGGACTAAGGTACCTGGTAATCTGCATGCTATCAGTCTCCCCACAACTAATACTAACTAGCTACTACTTCAAATAGAAAAGATACGAATATTTTTTATTAACAACTATATAAAAGACGACATTTCCGGGTAATACCTTTTGAAATTATTAAAAAAATTTTTGGATGAGCGCATATTTTGGATTTTCATAGTAAATAATTCCGGGTAGTCGCATTTGATAAAAAATTCCATTAATTTTTGTACAGAAGTTACATACGTCCACATTTCAGAAATCTCTTTAAAGGTTATCAAAGACGTCTGTAAGATTAGTCTAAACGGAAATAATGATGCGCATATATCGTATTGCACTATCATCATCATTTTACATTGAATACAGTAAGGTCATGTCAACTTGATATTTTATCTATAAACTTCCATAACTATAACCTTAATTAATAAAAGTTAGACATAAGCGTTTCGAATGTTTAATGCATTAAGGTACCAAAAGTAGCTGAGGTAGTGCAGTTTGTGTTCTGTTGTAATGAAGAATGTAAGTAGCGATTTTACTAGAACTATAGTTATGAAATGCAATTGAGGCATAAAACCATTAACTTCGTGACTACATTTTCAAATAAATGTGAATGCCGTAGTATAGTTTATTCTACTAATACAAATTGTGGTCCCTTATATTACACAGTTAAGGAATTTTGTTGTTGTTAATAAATAGTGCTGTTCTTTTAGAAATCTACTATTTATGAAGTTTTTTAAATCAAATATAAACATCACTCTCAAAGAACTACAGCGGTAAAGAACGCTTTACTTATTAATTTATTTTTAGATTTTCAGTTTTATACTGGCTCTTGCAGTGGCTGTAACTGCCAAACAAGCAAGTGAAGAAAATGGGATTACTACCAGGTAATTTAAGAACTATATATATTTTTACATGTAGGCATTCAAAGAAATAGTTATTTATTATACAAAACGATTAAGTTAAATTTTGTCCACGAGTTAATCGGTTAACGTGGAGACGAAGTGGATACGTTAATGATTGGTCGTGTATAATACAAACTTTAATTCAACTCTTATAACTTCATTAATCAATAAATATCTAACAAATCATGAATTTTGTATTGACAGCCGTGAAAAGTCATAGTGACAATTTGGAAAGTTCGTGTTATACGTTTGGCCTGAAAAAATCTCGAAAGTTAATATTAGCAAAATTAATGAATTTATCCGGTACTTTATTTTCACATTATATGTGACCCTCCTTACTATTTAATAAATGTTTACATCTTGTCCGCATTGAATGTAGACACATTAAAAAAAAGAATCACTAATTCTAGCGAAAAATATTTAAGCAAATTGCAATCTCATAGGAATCACCTAGCATTAAATCTTCTTGATAATAGTTCAGATATTTAAAGACTAAGTCGAGTTAAGCCACTTGACCTACCGTACAGGTTTATTTAGTATTAAAGTATATAGTTTTTGTTACCACTATAGTAGTCTAATCAACAAATTCATACATTTTAACTATGTCATCTTTAGGACTATAATCCTCAGCCTGTTCATGCCATATTTCATTGCATATTTATCAGATTTGTATATTTTATATACAGATGGCAAATAGTTAATAAATTAAATTAAAAAAATATGATTCAGAATTGAATAGTTAAACTACAACTTTAACCCTTTGAATTGAATAAAAGTATTCACCAAAGTCTCGATCGAAACAAAACATCTGTCAGGTTTAACTCTTAAAATAAAATAGACTTGTGAAGATATGGCAGCTATAGAACCAAATTAGCCATTTGAGCCTAAGTAAACAAGCAAATGCACATTTATAATATTACAACTTCGTCTTCTCCACGCATATAGTCTTCCATTCAATTTGTTAGTAGTGTTGTCCAAACTTGAATTTTTCTTTTTATGGAATATAAAGGCGCCGCTTTTGTTTCAGGAATACCGAAGAAGCCCAGAATCGAAGTGAAAGTCGAAATTTTGCAGGCAATGCAACCAACACTGATGTAGATACACATGGGCTTCTTCTCGAAATTCCATGTTTTATTTTATCTAACAGTAATAGTACTAATTCCATAGTTGTAGATCACAACAAAAGGGTATGTAGCAGCACAATTAACAAAATCGTTGCTGCAGCAGTTCAACTACAATATGGGAACAGAATAGGTACTCCACTGCTGATATCGCTCCAAGGAACGGGAGGTACGAAACGCAAGAAAACATAATTTGTGTTGATGGTGTAGTGTCTTTTCATAATTATGGAGGTGCAGGTGCATCATTTCAAAGTAATATCGAACAGATATTGATGTAATATGTCAGTAGTAATTATTTATTGTGTTGAAATAGTGATATAAGTTATTATTTACATTAAATTCGTGTATAAATAGCGAAAAATCATTATTAACTATACTTACAATATAAATATATTTCAAATTCAAGATAGAAAATATCAAAACTCTTTGGTTGGGGATTTAACAAATGTTCATCATGGTCAGACGTAATATTAAAAATTTAGTTAAGAATATTGGTCGTGTATGCAACCAAAACTACACGTATGTAAATCCCTTGGATGTCTTGTATTTGGAAGTTGTCTGCTTACTTGCTCTATTTAGATTTCGCTGTTATCAGTTATTCTTACTAACAGATCTAACTGATAACACTAAGCCATAAATGTAATAAAAATTGTAGTTGTATGAAAAACAATTTTTAAACAATGATAGGAACGCCAGTAAATAGTTACAGCTCACAGAATCTAGATTGAAGCGCGGTGAAAATCGGAACTAATGTTAGAATCTAGTAATTTCCAAGTTTCGTATTGGTAACATTTTTGACATCTATCATATTGACATGAAATTGTTAATCTTATTTAAGCTAAATGACCCAATGAATCAGAGGCGTACTCAACATTGTAGTATGCGCATTATCAGTTCTTGAATGTTAAATAGGATTGCGGATGTAGCGGTGTTGAGTTGAACAACCAGGCTCTGCTAAATCTTCTATCCCAGATAATAATTCATTCAAAGAATTTTCACACTTTAAAACACAAAGAATATGTCGTATGACGTTAGTCACTGCGCATTACTGATCATTTAAAATATAACCAAACTTTGTATGTTTGACGATTACTTCTTTTCACATATTGTCAATTCAGTGAAATCAAATATGATCAAAGCATGGCCTACCTTGAGAGTCAATCTAGATTCTGTAAGTTGTAGGAATGAGTTACATTCATGGTTGACCGTAATTTCACTCGTAAGTAGCGAGATGTAAAATATCAGTAATTATTATGTTGTGATATACAGAATTCTAATATTTTGAAAAAAACAGGTTCACTGCCTGGCGTCCATATGACCAAATGAAAGCATCGTCGACATATCTAAACCAGCATTGGGAGCGTTTGATTTCAAAGTTCTCCATGTAGGTGTAAGCGACTACAGGTCATTGGGCCCGTTGATATATTTTGCTGCTCATATTACTTAATAAAACATGGAAAAGTCTAAATCGCAATCCTACCACCCCTTTTAGAAAGAGAAACTATCGCTTGAATTCCAGAAATGCCGTTGATAGCAGTTGTTAGGGTGATCAATTTTTAAACACATATTTTGGCAAGACATTGGACCAGTATACTAAGGTACAATCTCTAATTGGTAAACAACTATCTTTTGTCAAGATTTTGGGGGACTTTTTCAGAAACTAGAAGGTATGTAGTTAAACAAAGATATATGACATACTTTTTTACGGAAATGCTGGTTAATGAAGTGCCAATGATGCTTAAAGATCTACTGCCTGCGGGCCAAGTAGAACCTATTGAAATATGCTTGCAAAACACTCACATCAGTTGAAATAACAAAATATACGAAAAGGTTGAAGAAGCGGCTATGAGTTCATTGCTGTAATCGTATTTTAGAACAAGGCTCTACAGTATCAATTAAAACCAAACTGCTGGTTCAGATGGTATCATCATCTGGTCACACGAACACCAGACATTGGATCTATTTCTAAACCATTGGAATTCAGTACATTGAAACTCGCAACATACAATTTACAGTGGTACTAATAAGATAGGACGTCTTCTAACTCAATGCAACATCAAAACTGTATTTACTACACACTTTAGATAATGGTTTCAGGTAAGTAAAGTTCACAATATAATTTTTTTGCACTTGCTGCTCAGCTACATTCCACAGACTGGTCGTTTTATTGATCTAAGGATAATAACATAAAAGTAATTACAAACATAAACGCAATACAAAATCAGTCTTAGCCGAGAGTACATTTACAAATGAACATACCTTAAGATTTGAACACACCAAGGTACTTGCCAGAGTACATTACTACCTTACACCAACACACAAATAATAAATACAGGGAAGCTGTAACTTTACCTTAATGGCCCAAACTGCAACATCTTACAAAATGTTAGTCTGCATGAGTGCACACAAATCAAAACTGCCGGCCTGTTTCAAACCAGTTTTGCGGATTGAAAATTTGAAGGGATTGTTAGACGTGCCAAAAAGTATACAATTCATAAGTATGGCCATTAAATTAAGTGGGTGTAATTTGGTCTTGATAAGACACCCAGATAACATGGTCAACACAGTTTGGTTTTCTTATACATCAATACGTGTAGTTTATGTCTTATGTTATGCTGATTCTGAATCTGATTTAAAATTTGCTCCATCGCCTCAGAATTTTGAAAATCTTCTTAAATAGTTTTTTCAAAAAACACATTAAATTTTACACAATTTTGAAGTTACTTTTATATAATAAAGATAGTACAAAAAATATTGTTCTGCCGAACATTGAGTGGACATGTCTGAACATGTCCTTAAACCACGCCCGTTTTTGCTTTGGAACCAAAAAAAAAAGGAATTGGTCGATTTCTGGCTATGTGGGTATATAAAGAGCTACACCGGCTCTTTCGATTCAATATAAATTAGTTTGTGATAGCTGAACGTCTTTTTATTTCATAATGTCCCGTACGTGTATAAATAATCTAAACAGGGTGATAGCATACAGCTCCATGTAATGTACAATGATCCCCAAATTAATAAGATTTCATTTAATAATAATGGTGAGGCACTAACACATCATGAAGGAGCTTGGCCTGCAAGGCGGAAGGTCAGAGCTTCCGTATCCTCGCTCTCACACTCGGCTATGGCGCGTTAAATTCATGACACGTGGTGATGTGGTGAGCATCACGCATTAGACAACCGCATTATTACCCTTTTTTCTTTCGAACACAGGTTCCCAATTATTTAAAGCGACTGGGTAGGCCGCCCGCCAGGCATCGATCTGGGATTTGAACTCCAGACTTCCGCGCCACAGTCCAATGCTCTAACCACCGAGCCACGCTGGCGCTAAGATTTCATTTACTTTTCAATAATTTTATTTTCCGAAGCCTGACGTGCCAGAATAACTTTGTTTTTATTACTGTAATTAGAACTATAAAAGAAACGAAAATTGTACATAGTTTCTACAGAAAATTTTTAAAAATGAATATTTGTTGTCTAGTGTAATTGATCTGGGCTTGTCGGATTCGATTGTAGATTCTTTTCGCGTATCGTGTCCTGACTACCACTCGGTATTACTTCGGCTTCGACACACCTTTTCTGCTTATCACCCCTGTTTTCTTCTGTTCTCCTGTTCTTTCTTTCTTCTTCTTCTTCTTCTTGAGATGCCTATCCTCTATGGATGTTGGCTATTACGTTGGCCCAGACGATTCTATTGACGGCTAATCGAAATAAGGCAGCTGAAGTCAGCCCGGTCCACTGCCTAAGGTTTTTCAACCATGATGTTTTGCGCCGGCCGGGACCTCTTTTTCCTTTAATTTTTTCCTGCAGGATTAGTTGAAAGAGGTGGTATTTTCCATTTCGCATAAGTCCGAAATACTGTATTTTCCTGGCCTTGACCGTTAAAACTATTTCTGGATTTTTCTGTATCCGCGCCATTATTGCGTCGTTGGAAACATGGTGGGTCCAAGAGACTCTAAGCACCATAGTTCAAATGCTTGGAGGCGTTTGCATGATGTCTCAGTCAGGGTCCAAGCTTCTGCTCCATACATGAGGGTGGAAAACACGTAACATCGAATGACTCTTATACGTACTTGGATGTTAAAATTGAGATTGCACAGTACTGTTCTAATGCGATTGAAGACGCTTCTTGCTTTTTCTATTCGAGATCTGATTTCCCGCGTGTGATCCCAGTTCTGATTGAGGTTGCATCCAAGATCAGTAACCCTTTCTAACTGTTCGAGTGGTTCATTATTAACCATGAATTATGTGTTTGTGATGTCGTTTTTACTTATTATCATTATTTTCGTCTTCTTGTAGTTTAGTTTCATTCGATATTTATCGCATACTTCCACCACGCGGTTTATTATATTTTGAAGGCCTTCAGCACTGTTTGCAGGAAGCACGGTATCGTCTGCGTACCTTGAGTTATTAATTATTTCGCCATTGATATTGATACCAACCTCTGCCTCATACAGTGCTTCTTTGAAGAGATTCTCTGAATATGCATTGAAGAGTAAGGGCGAAAGTATGCACCCCTGCCGCACGCCTCTCCTCACAATTCCTGCTATGTTTTCCAGGCGAATAGTGGCTTTCTAGTCTGTATATAGATTTACTATAAAACGGACGTCTTTATCGTCCAGGCCTGAATCTTGTAGGACTTCAAATAGTTTCTGGTGTTTGACCCTAGCGAAAGCCTTCTCAAAGTCGATGAAACACGCAAATACGTCGGTTGCTTTTTCAATCAGGACTTGTATAGTGAAAAGGGCTTCCCTAGTTCCCAGGCCATTTCTGAACCCGAACTGGGTATCGTTGATGTTTTTTTCCAACTTTTTAAAGATTCGTGCATGTGGGATATTAAGGAAAATCTTAAGAGCGTGACTCGTGACACTGATTATCATATGATCTCCGCATCTTGTAGCGTTCTTCTTTTTCGGAAGTGGTATAAATATTGATTTTTGCCAATCTTGCGGTATCTGACCCGTTTCGTAAATTTTATTAAATAGTTTCGCTAAATGTTTTACTTCGTCATTTCCTAATAACTTAAGTATCTCTCCATGTACCTGATCTGGACCTGTTGCTTTACCGTTCTTTAATCTTTTAATTGCCACGTTTACCTCATCTATTGTAATTTCTGGACCATGCGAAAAAACATGTTTTTGTTCATTGGTCTGTTTGTCTGTGTGCCTGTCTGCGTGTTTGTCTATCTGTCAGTCTGTCTGTGAACAGAATATCTCAAAAACAAAAAGGTATGACGTTGAAACTTCATATATCAGTTTTATGTACTATGTAGATCAGACAGCAAGCTTTTGAATAAAAACGCATAACCGGAAGTAGGTGTTTACTCTTGTGATTTTTCAGTTTTTTCGATTTTTTCAAAAACGGTTGTAACCATTTTTTTCAAACTTCACATTTTAGAGAAAGAGATAGGCAATTTTCTAGTTGAATACTTCTAAAATGGGGTTCTTTGTTTGTTTTCTATTTTTTTAACTCCTATTTTAAATAGAACAGCCGGTATATTATTACATTTTTGAATTCAGCTTAAAATTTTAGAGAAAATTTGTCTCTTCAACTAACGCTCTATTTTGTATAGTTTTTGTAGAATTTTTAATTTTTGAAATATTTAGACAAATGCTTAAAAATTAAAAATAAAAGTTTTGGCTAATTATAAGATCGCTGTAAAAGGAAGTTGTGTGAGTGTATCACACCAGATTTTTATATAGTGTATTAAATTAAAAATCGTAACTATTTCGTTTTAATCACAAAGAATTAATTGTTATAATTATCCTATAATGACGTAACCTAACAAAATCGAAACTACATTTTTTGTCGCAATCATTAACACACCGTTTAACATTAGTCAGTTGGATTAGAAACGGCATTTATAACACTGCTATGAAAAGTAATGATGTTTGACGTACGAAATGACATTAGGTGCTTATTGCATTTTCTGTAACCTCATTTACCTTGTAGTATATGAATAATAAAAAAAATCAACCAATTAAACATTTCTGTAAGAGTTTAAGCAGTTACCTTTCTTTGCACCATACATAGCAAGCATACATTTTATACAATATATAAATTTTTTGCAGTCTCTTGTAAATCATTGCTATTTTCAAATATTTTGGAAAATTTATCCTTTCCTGAACATAGCCATTGGTTCATTTACTAGGACTTATCCTTGTGGACCTTTAATAAGGTGCCAGTTCTTCCTTATCCTTATATATCTTCAATATATTAAACTATATTCAAAAGCCATCATCTGCACCTTGACACCAAAACTCGAATGCTAAGATGCTACATTTTTTCCATCTTGCTCTATGGGGTCGAGTTCTGGACATTTAACGAAACAATAAAAAAAAATCGAAACCTTTGAAATGTGGTTATACCGGAGAATATTGCGGATATTATGGAAAAACCGTGTAATAAATATTAAAGTTCTGGAGAGAATGAAAAAAAATAAAGAGATCATGGACAACATCAAGATACGCAAACTCCAATACCTCAAACATATAATGAGAAATGAGAATAATTACGCCCTACTACAATCTATTATACGAGGCAAGATATATGGCAAACGAGGACCAGGGCGCAGAAGAATATCTTGGTTGCAAAACCTAAAGGCGTGGTATGGAAAATTATCTAATGAGTTATCTATTTTTGGCGTTTGTGAACTTTTCGTTTGGGAAGCAAGTTAGTTAGGAGGATCGAAGACCATTATCGGCAAGGGTTGCGAGGTCCTTGAATTATCGCAACTGCGGATCATTTAACGGACTCTAAATATTCCATTGCTAACTTAAGTATGACGTCGTGTTGTCGAATCTCGCACGTTGAGGGATTCATCCCAGTGTACCGTACGTCGTCTTTTGCTCTTCGGGGGATTCTATGCAGCATGCCACCCCTGGTTGTTGCCAGCCTCATCGAGGCTATGTTCGCACCAAGTCAACCCTTGCGATTTCGCCGTCGTTCCGTTTCTTCAAGCAGTTTGTTTGAAAAGGCGGCTACACATACAGTGATTCATATTCTTATTTGGGTATTTCGCCACTCTGCAAATTAAAAACGTCAGTGTCAAACAATTCATTGGAGGTTGGTCGTTTTTCCTTCCAGTGAAAAAAAGCTAAGTTCTTGTTCGATTTAATTGTTATTCGTTGATAACGAGAGCAGATTGTCCCTCGAAACGTTCGTTCTTAATATGTTCGTTATTTAATATTTTTAATTTGCTGAGTGGCGAAATACCCAAATAAGAATATGAATTATGAATTCACACCACAAAGAAGTTTCAGAGATTATCACATACAGTGCCTCTCGTAATTATGCAGTCAGCTGAGCTTCTTCAGGTAATAAGTTATTGTAAATTAGCCTTTATAGTGTATCATGTGCAGTGAGCGTCGAGTGTTGAACAGTTCAGCATCTTTGTTGTTAACCATGCTATTTGTTGTTGCCAAATTTAATGAATTGCCGTCGTATTTCTTTGTTTGTTTAACGTAACTTGTGGCAGTTTCGGTTTTGAGCCACATTAATGTGTTTGCAGTCAAGTTTAATGTTTGTAATTAAGTTAACGTGTTGCGCAATCTAACCCAAATAATCTAGTCGATCATTTTTAAATCTAACTAGTCAATTTCATATTCACTGTCACCTTCATATATTTTATTTATTCCAATACAGTTCATTGTCATGTATTTATGTTTTTCATTTGCGTGTTTATGGTATTTGCTTGCGTTTTATGTGTATTTTTCAGCTGTGAGAAAGAGTTGAGCAGCTGCTTTAATGCGTTATTGTTGTAAGATAAGTCGATACTGTATATAGCTCGCCAACCAAACTCTGCCAAGGTAGAAGTAGCCAGGTAGATTATGTACTTCCATTTTCAAAGTAATCTCGCCTGTGTTGTTGATGTTTCCCGATTTAGTCAAGAAAATGGTGGCGTACCTTTGTTTAACATCATTTACCTTTAGTATCGGAGTACAGCCCTAACTCGAAGGTCGTAAAGAACCCGCCCACGCGGCTGTTTTTAGCTGGAGCAACCCTTCCTGTTGCCGCCGTCTTAACAAGGTTAGTGCCTTGTATTCTCGGTTTATTTCCCGATCATGTCGTCTTATCGTGTCGTGGATAGCAAGTCCGACTCTCAAGCGTATGATTTTCTTTTGCACGCTTGAGGGGCTGGATTGTTATGTGGTGGTATCGTTTTTGTGCGGTAACAGACAGTCATAATCCGTGAAAATCAAAACCAAATGGCAGCTATTCCGAGGCTCCCCATAGATGGGAAAGCGGCAGCCGATAATCAATGGAATAAAATAAATCTTTTTTAAATGAACTTTAAAAATAGTTACATGGATGCCCATATGTAAGTTATATCAAGCTGGAAAAGTACATAACGTCAATAAAGAAATGATGAGATTCAAAATCAATATTTTAGGAATTACCAAAAGACGTTGGTCAGGTTCTGGGAAATGTAAATTACAGAGCCGGATTATGTACTATACAAGAGGCGATTACAACCTGCATAAATATGGAGTAGGTATCATTCTTAGTGAAACTGCACTTATCAATTTCATACCAATCTCAGGCAAGATTATAGTGACAGGACACTCGGTGTAATGAATATAATAAAATTGTACGCTCCCACAGCAGAAAAAAGCGAAGACGTTATATAATCATGTTATGAACAATTACAGGTAATAAAAAAACGAGATTTGACAATCCTAATGGGTGACTGGAATGCATGGGTAAATTGATTAATGCGAATAATGTAAGACTATACATGGCTGAATTATGCAAAATTAGAATAGGGAATTAACTCAATGTTACCATGGTATTGGTAAACAAAATAGCAACACAGTGCCTACAGAAAAAATCGACAATTGTTACTAACATGGGTAAATTGATTAATGCTAAAATAAAGTTGCCAATGTCTAGTCTGACATTATTCACACGGTATGTATGTTTTTACTTCCTTTTACGATAAAGGAAGTATTGGATTCACCCCAAAATTTCGAAATTGAGTTTTCAACAGATCTTCACGTTTTAGAGTCCCCTGAACCCAAAAAATATGTTTTTGTTCATTGGTCTGTTTGGCTGTGTGCCTGTCTGTCTGTCTATCTGTCAGTCTGTCTGTGAACAGAATATCTCAAAAACAAAAAGGTATGACGTTGAAACTTCATATATCAGTTTTATGTACTATGTAGATGAGACAGCAAGCTTTTGAATAAAAACGCATAACCGGAAGTAGGTGTTTACTTATGTGATTTTTCACTTTTTTCGATTTTCTCAAAAACGGTTGTAACGAATTTTTTCAAACTTCACATTTTAGAGATAGAGATAGGTAATTTTCTAGTTGAATACTTCTAAAATGGGGTTCTTTGTTTGTTTTCTAGGTTTTTTTATTAACTCCTATTTTAAATAGAACAGCCGGTATATTATTACATTTTTGAATTCAGCTTAAAATTTTAGACAAAATTTGTCTCTTCAACTAACGCTCTATTTTGTACCGTTGTTGTAGAATTTTTAATTTTTTAAATCTTTTGACAAATGCTTAAAAATTAAATATTAAAGTTTTGGCTAATTATAAGATCGCTGTAAAAGGAAGTTGTGTGAGTGTATCACACCAGATTTTTATATAGTGTATTAAATTAAAAATCGTAACTATTTCGTTTTAATCACAAAGAATTAATGGTTATAATTATCCTATAATAACGTAACCTAACAAAATCGAAAGTACATTTTTTTGTCGCAATCATTAACACACCGTTTAACATTAGTCAGTTGGATTAGAATCGGCATTTATAACACTGCTATGAAAAGTAATGACGTTTGACGTACGAAATGACATTAGGTACTTATTTGTCAAATTGAATTATAAGAATATCAAATCAATACAAAGAGTAAATAAATCTGGAAGAACGAGCTTTACCGAGTTTATCTACCCCAATGTATACCATAAAATCTGTGGTCTCTTTCTGTGTATGTATCTTTGTTCGCTACTTCTCTGAAGACACTGGACCGATTAAATTGTATGACAGCTTAAAATTTTGCAATTTTTTAGACTTAGATCGTAAGCCGGTTTTTATGAACAACAATTTTAGGTCGAAATATTTCGATAAATTGTATTTATCGTCCAATTTGGCTCATATTCAGAATATATGTTAGTTACTTGGAAAGAAATATTTTAACAAAAAATGACCTGGTAGGTGGAGCTGGAGTCGAGATATTTATGGTCTAATTTGGCTCATACTCAGAAGAAGTGTGTACAAAAACAAATTATTTTTGGGCAGCACAACGTTTGCCGGGTCAGCTAGTCCATTATAGATAACTATTTTCTTATTTCCCCAACGTTCAACTGGAAAATGTAATGTCTGTCATGGTATCGCAAGATATTTTTTTATTGCCACCATGTAATTTATTAAAATTGATTTACTTGATTAATCATTTTATAAATTATTATCGATTACGACATTTTAGTACATGTAAAATGAATTCAACTTGGTTACTATTAGGCCAAAAGATACTTTTTTTATTATCATCCAGTCCCAATGATCGTAGGTACCTACAAACATTTCAGAAACTGTATTTTATTGTATTAGTTGATTTGATTTATTCCAATAAATAATACACAGAAATAATACGTAGAAAAAGAGTACAAGACAGACAAAACCCTATTATAATTAAACAACAATGGTAAACAATTGCTAGAAAAACTATTTTTGAAACATTCCGTTGATCGGAAAAACTAATCCTTTTCCAAGAAAGGTCATTACCGCTAAGGAATACAGGTAGTCTGAATGAAACTGCAGAACCCAGCAAGCGTAATGATGGTTGCCTATTTAAAGTCAAGTAGGAGTAATCACAAGTTCAAGTTTCTCTCCTTATGGGCTTTAAGAATTGTTCAAGATGATGGAGAAGATTTTGATTTTTTTTCTAGTAAAACCACAAAATGAAGTAAGAACCTAACGAAGTTTTTAAAAAATATAAGAAAACTAAAGGCAATTTTTGTTTACATACCAAAATATTCTGATATTTTTGTTCTCTATCGTTTTATGTTTTCAACGTATGTCGATTATTAGTTTTTATTCCATTGTTTCAATAATAATTGGTATGTGAGTTTTTAGGAATGGTAAAATGTTTTTATATCAAAGACAATCAGGGCAAGTGTCGATAAATTCTAATTGTTCATTAAACATAGACGGCTGGTTTTCCAAACTGGAAATAACAGAAAGATATACATTAAATTTTCTAGTGGGGTTTTTGCAGATCAGAAAAAGTTCAATTAATTTCGTTTATAAATATAGATCTGAACGTGTTAAATGGTAAATTGGGACACCGTATATATTGTAACAGTTCATGAGATATTAATCTCTAATTATTAAGCAACAGAAAATAATAATTATGTTTTTTTTATTTGGACATATCAAGCTTAATTTTTCAAACTAGGTGACGTTTTGAAACATCGTACTTTACGTAAACACTTACGAAATAACTAGCTATAAAAAATTCATTTTTACATCAAATTGATATCACACAAACATACAAAAAGCAAAATAAGTTTACTTCATGATTTTAAATACAATTAATAAAATACACAATTTTATTCGTTTAAAGTTTAAAGAAAATTTTTAATCAAAATTTAAAAAAAATCTACGTAATACGTTTTGAGAAGGTACGACTCGTCAAACACTTTTCATAACTCATTAGTCAGTAACTATTTAAAGTAGGCATTTTATCTCTATTATAACAATACGAATTGTGAGCATACGAAACATGTCCAGTGCCTAACCGTAATAAAATAAGAAAGTTAACAGCAGACGCCTTAATATAATAAAAACTAATTGATTTACACAGATGTGCACATCTTATAATGTGTAAGCTTAATTATCCCGAACACGTTAGCAGGTAGACATTACTAGCTTTAAACTCTGAAATAACACGTAAAAACAATTTTTCTTAATCTGTCTACATGGCTAGTTGAGCATGAACAGTAAATAAACTGAAAAGTTAGGTTTATGAAATGAAGTAATAATAATTTCCGACTCATATATTCACAGCAAGCTAAGAAGAACTGTGAAGTTTAATCAAATTTTAATTAGAAAAGCAAGAAGGTGTCAGACTACTTATCAGCTGGTGAATGGCTCCTAGCTCTTTGCGTTTTATATAGTCTTATGGCTAATTAACATTCCGTTTGTTAACAGTAAATTTTAATAATATAAAATAAATCCGAACTTGACGTTGGTGAAGCTCTATGAGTGTGTACGACTGGTTTATATACTAAGGGACCTACTTTTGTCTGGAAAAGTATCTTAATTATTATAATTCCTGAGAATTTATTTCATGTGCTTAATACTATAGTAAAACTCACTTCTGCTAACACCATTAGTACACGCCCTACATACAGGGTGTAGAAATGCTTTACGCACCATAGGGATTTCAATCGTAATTTCTTCATATGAAAATATTTGCTTCCCTAATTATTTTAGAGCAAACTGCAAACTTGCATGGAAGTTTTTTGTAGAGAAAAAAATTCTGTATCCATTTATGGCAGCATTTGTCATTTTACATTTCGGAAAACCGAAAATTTAAAGAAATAAAATACCATTTTTAGACAAATCAGCGGTGCCTTGAAATTACTAAATCATCTCAAAGCATCAACAAATTAGTTTGCTGTTTATTTGGTTGCCGTTACAGTTGACAGATGCAAACAAATAAACAGCAAACTAATTTGTTGATGCTTTGAGATGATTTAGTAATTTCAAGGCACCACTGATTTGTCTAAAAATGGCAGTTTTCCGAAATGTAAAATGACAAATGCTGGCACAAATGGATACCGAATTTTTTTCTCTACAAAAAACTTCCATGCAAGTTTGCTCTAAAATAATTAGGGAAGCAAATATTTTCATATGAAGCAATTACCATTGAAATCCCTATGGTGCGTAAAGCATTTCTACACCCTGTATACAATTTTTTGAATTACATTTTGCTAGAATCAAATAATGACACATTTTCTAGTCAGGACAATAGGCCAAAGGCAACAAATAAAGTGAAATAATATATTATTGAGCTGTCAACCATTAAATAAAACAGTGCTATGAATTTCAAAGTATTTTGTTTTTCAAATACTGGCAGTAAGCTTTGAGTGCAATGCCTTTGTTAGATACCTATTCACCAAACAAGACGACAATATTCTGTCTTAGATCTAACAAAAGAAAAATATAGCACCTTCAGAGCATTAACATTAGTGAAATCTTTGCAATTACGCAATATGAAACCCAAAGCCTTATAAGCATCAGACGCAACTGTATCATTAATATGAGTAACAAATGAAAAATTTTACTCAAATATTACTCCGAGATCCTTCGTAGAAGTGCATCGTCATAATATTTCAGAAACAATCAAATAACACAAAAGCACAACTGGAGAGCTCTTGCATGTGAAGGTCAATATTTTACATTTCTTAATCTTAACGGCTAGTTTATGATTCGCACCATTTAAACATGCTGTCAAGATCAGTCTGCAGCTTCACACAATCCGCACTGCCAGTAACAGAAGAAAAAATTTTAACATCATCGGCAAGCATCAATATCTGGCTTTGTGTAATAGGACTCAGATCATTGATAAACAGCAAGAACAGCAGAAGCCCAAGATTTGATCCTTGAGGAACTCCAAAGGTGACAGTGTAACTGATAGAGTGAGTTGCAGCCTTTGTACGTGATAACTACAGAGCTGTAGATGGCTATTATGGGCGATTTTGTCAAAGGATTTCGATAAATCTGTATAGATTACATCAACTTGGCCATGACCTTCCAGAACTTCGGAGACAAATTGTGAAAAACTACACAAATTTGTGATAGGTAAACGACTTTGAGCAAATCCATGTTGATGAGGAGAAAAGTAACATATAACATTAGTATAAATTATAGGAGATTAGGAGATAATCAGTTACAATTAATTATAAAAATTACTACTGTGTTAATGCTATTCTTTTCCCAGTTTTAATAAACTAAGTAAAGGGCATATATGACAGTAATAGTCATTTAAAGGCAATAAAGATTTTATTTTAAAAATCATGAGTATTAAAGTTACGTTTCGCAGTACTTATTCTGCTTCATCAGACTTAATTTTTAACAGTGTATCATAATAAAAACATGTGCATTAGTATTCTGTAAATAAATACATACATAAAATTAGATTGGTGAAAGTAGACATTTCATATCTCACATTTTTACCTGATAAAAATGATTTTTAATAAGGTTGTAGTATCATTAACAATGAAACATTCATAATTTTATTTCTAATAATACAATGACGTATTATTAGAACCAATATTCTGTAAAAAGAAAAAAGGGGAAATATTAGTAAAAATCCATAATGCTTGCAAGATAAGGTTTTACTTACTTAATGAGATTATCGGTAAAATAACAAGAGATGATATCCATCCATGTCGTTAAATAACTAGTAATATCAGCAACTTCGTGTTGATGAATTACAATTTATTTTGAAATAAAGTTGAGCCTTGAAAACGAAAAGGGAGTATTATATATGGGTTAAAATTTCGTTTAAAAATACACATTATTTATTATATTTATTTAGTTTAGAATTACCTTAATTTTTAATATTTTTATATTTATCTTCCATTTTTTTAGTTAGGCAAGTAACGGCATCTCCAAACCTTCTTAATAAGTTTGTTGGTGTATTTTAAAGAATTTAGTTACTATTTAACTTGGGGCGAAATGTTGAGCCTTGTTATTTTTAATTAGGAGGTTTTTATTAAAAAGTTGTTGATCAAGATTGGGTATTTTATTTTTATTAGGATTATTTTTGAAATTGGGAAGAATATTACATATATTGGCTCGTGTTGAGTTTTGATTTTTTTCCTTTAGGTTAATTAAGCTGTTTTCGATATTGATGATAAACTGTTCGTATGGAATATTTTTACGGCCATAAATGTTAAATTTTGTTTAGTTGAGAATTTCTTGGACATTGGCTGGAATTTTTGTATTTGTTAAATTTTCTATCCAGGGGTTGGGTTTTTTTATTGAGTATGGATTTACAATATGTTTATGGTTTGGTAAATTAGGTTTTATAGTTTTTTGTTTATAAATAAGTATTTGAATTTTTTTTGTGTTTATTGGTGAGTTGATTTTTTTTTGTAAGAAATAAGCTAATTATATTTAAAGGGCAGTTATTTTCCAAGTAGTTTTTGCAATTTTGTATCTTTTGTGTGATATGGTTTTTGGTTGCGTAAGCATCATCTAGCAAGCATGATAGAGTTTTATTTAAAATAAAAATTGTGCATTTTTAAATTTTACAAAATTATTTCAGTTTTGAAAAATGATATTATTAAAGATTTTTTGTAAAAATTTTGAAGTAAGTGAATCTTTTTTGCATATTGTGAGAAAGGAAATTCTTTCACCTACCTTTACAATGGTTTTACTATAGTAGTCCAAGTCTTTGAAGTATAAGTGGACTCCATTTCCAAAGTTGTTTCGGATGTATGTGTAGAGATTCAGGTTTGTTCAGTTTTCTTTGGGATTGAGTCTTGCTTGTTTTTGGTTTCTAGTTGTTAGGGTTGGGTTTAAGCAAGTAGAGTTGATTGGTGAGTTTGATTGCGACATGTTTTTATTTTTTAATCATTCCCCTGGTATGATTAAGTATATTGATTTTGAAACTTGTTAACAAGTGTATGATTATATTATAGGAGATTAGGAGATAATCAGTTACAATTAATTATAAAAATTACTACTGTGTTAATGCTATTCTTTTCCCAATTTTAATAGGCTCAACATTTCGCCCCAAGTTAAATAGTAACTAAATTCTTTAAAATACACCAACAAACTTATTAAGAAGGTTTGGAGATGCCGCTACTTGCCTAACTAAAAAAATGGAAGATAAATATAAAAATATTAAAAACTAAGGTAATTCTAAACTAAATAAATATAATAAATAATGTGTATTTTTAAACGAAATTTTAACCCATATATAATACTCCCTTTTCGTTTTCAAGGCTCAACTTTATTTCAAAATAAATTGTAATTCATCAACACGAAGTTGATGATATTACTAATTATTTAACGACATGGATGGATATCATCTCTTGTTGTTTTACCAACAATCTCATTAAGTAAGTAAAACCTTATCTTGCAAGCATTATGGATTTTTACTAATATTTCCCCTTTTTTCTTTTTACAGAATATTGGTTCTAATAATGCGTCATTGTATTATTGGAAATAAGATTATAAATGTTTCATTGTTAATGATACTACAACCTTATTAAAAATCATTTTTATCAGGTAGAAATGTGAGATATGAAATGTCTACTTTCACCAAT
This sequence comes from Agriotes lineatus, assembly GCA_940337035.1. Lineage (NCBI taxonomy): Eukaryota > Metazoa > Arthropoda > Insecta > Coleoptera > Elateridae > Agriotes > Agriotes lineatus. The sequence goes on along the minus strand of CALNHX010004908.1, from coordinate 19,127 downwards.
CTAATTTTATGTATGTATTTATTTACAGAATACTAATGCACATGTTTTTATTATGATACACTGTTAAAAATTAAGTCTGATGAAGCAGAATAAGTACTGCGAAATGACTATTACTGTCATATATGCCCTTTCCTTAGTTTATTAAAACTGGGAAAAGAATAGCATTAACACAGTAGTAAATTTTATAATTAATTGTAACTGATTATCTCCTAATCTCCTATAATATAATCATACAGTTGTTAACAAGTTTCGAAATTAGTATAAATATGCCTGCAAAGTACTATTTCAAATACTTTAGCAAAATTACATAGGATCGCTACGGGTCTATAGTTAGTAACGTCCGATGAGTCTCCACACAAGCAATTCTCCAAGTATATAGAAAACACGTTTTTAGGTTTAAGTTACACAGTATTAAAAAAGGATAAATAAAGATTTTCTATTCTGCAATCTTTAATAACATAACTACTAAACTGGTCGAAGGTTTGTTCTTCAAGCGATGAGTGGCTAGTCTCACTTCATTTTCAGAAACAGCATTTTGGTGGATACAGGGTATATTAATTGAACTGTTCCTAACCATCAATCTATCTAGATCGATGATTACTGCAGAATGATAAACACTCTTGAAAAAAATTCCAAAACCACTAACAATTTCTTGGGAAGTGGAGTATATAGTGTCTGAATTATGAATAATACCAGCTATTCTAGTAACATTTTTCTTATTATGGACAAATTTCCAGAACTGCATGGAATTACTAGTTACAGAATGTTGAACACTTTTTAAATAAATATCGTAAGCAACTCTGATTTGACTTTTTACTAGACTTCTAAGACGTTTAAATTCTAAATAGTGTGCATTTGAGTGTGATTTAACGTATTTCTTGTGGTAAGCGTTTTTTATTTAATGTTATGAAGAATATCTTTCGTAAACCATTTAGGATGTTTCGAAGGTTTGCTCTTAATAAATGTTACATGATTATCAAATATCGGGTAAAGAATTTTATAGAATTCATCACAAGCTTGATTCATGTCTGCATAGTTATTAAGAACTGACCAATTGATTGTGAGAGGTGAATCATATAATGACGGAAGATTCGCTTTTCTTTAAATTATACGCTTTGCTGCAAATATTAGCAAGAAAATTGTGATGTTGATATAGTTTTAAGCTTAAAGTTACTTTCAAGGTAGGATGAAACAATACTTCTGGAACAAAGACTAATTCATCGTGAATTATTTTAAAACCCATGTTAGAAGAAAGGAGATCTAAAAATCTTCCTTGGTAATTTCTTACTTGGATTGGAGAATTGAAGCAAGTTAAGCAGACTGGCAAAGTTACCTAGCAACCGAGTTAAAGAGTCTACTGATGCCTCGTTACTATAATTAGGCATATTAAAATCTCTAATAATTAACAAGCGTTTGGTATCCAACTAAAATTGGGCAAAATAATCTAATAACGTTTTAAAGTTATAATTGTGAGAGTATGGGATATATAAATGACAAACACATAAAACCAACAAGAGTTAACACAGCATTTACAACCTATTATATCAACTGACTCAAGCGAATCTAATAATTAACTCATATCAAGTTGTTCAACTATAATATTAAGTTTAAAAGCTAACAAAATACCTCAACCGCGTGATAAACCTTCAAAGTCGAGATCACATCTATACTCTTTGTAAAGATCGGGGCTAAAATATTCATAGCTAAAACAATAACTAGATAACCAAGTTTCAGTTATAGCACATAATGTCATATTCACCAACCATAGTGGATGAGTAGAATTGACGAACTTTATTCTTCATGCTTCGAACGTTTTGGTAATAAAGTTGAAAAGCAGTTAGTTTTTTAAACTATCTTGGAAAATCCTTGTAGATTATTTAAAGTGACTTTCATTGGACAAGATTTATTGTCAGATGTTTTCCTACCTAAACGCACAGTTTTAATATTATCTGTGTTTATGGTTTGTAGTTGACTTAGAACAGTTTTAACCGTTTTTTTATCTTCGGCAATGAATTTCAGCATTATTAGTAGATTTTCACTAATGCTATAGATAATAATATTATGTGGACGACGTTGACCTTCAGATACTTCAGTTATGATTTATTCTCTTTGACCCAAATCTAAGACCGCAGATTTATTGGTATTTACGGAGTTTCGTTTCAGGTTATCAATTTCGGATTTTAACTCCAAAATCAGCTAATTAAGTTCAAAAACCTCAACACGTTGTGCTGTGCATGTATCGCATTGATAAGTGATACGACCTTCATTATTTACAACACACTGGATTTCAGTACGTACAAGGCCGTATATATTGGCAATTTACACAAATCACATTGAATTTCTTTGTCAGGATTCAAGTCCTTATCACATTGCGAGTACTTACTTATTAAAGGCATTATGAACTAATCACTTTGCAAAATTTATAACAAATAACTTGAATATGAAAGGAAAGCTATCAAACATAGCGCAGTACGAAATAAACGTCTGCTCCGTTTAACGTATTCACAAAACACATGTTAAAATGACATGTTCATATAAAGAAACGGATATAAAACTTAATTTGACAGAAACTTTGCTCCTAATTTTTTATTTCAACTTACTGATAATTAAAAATGAACCAGAGTATGACGTTAATATAAGTTGCAAGGTGACAAGTAGTTTAATAGGGTAATGTGGAAATATAGTATAGCATGAGCAAAAAGTAGTTTCACCAAAGGCGACACCTTGATCAAATACTGTTGACTTAAATTTAAAATTGCAGGAAGACCCTATTAATCTTCTAGAGAAATTAAAATATTTAATAAAAGGAAAACTAAGCGAAGAAACATTAAAACGCAAAACACACACTAACACAAACTGAAACGTTACTGTTCTAGGTAAATGTAAATTAATGTAGAATTTTTGCGAAATGTGTGGTTAACCACTTATACAGGAAAAGCGGAGGAAAGAAGAAAAAGAGGTCAACCGAGAAAACCTTGGAGTGATGACATTGAGGAAACGGGAGCACAATGAGAGTGAGAGGATCGAGAATGAAGGCACTGAATCGGAATGAATGGTGAAAAATCGTCAAGCAGGCTAAGGACCTACTCGGCCCGTAATGCCAAGATGAAGAAGAAGTGGTTAATCAATTAAATCAATGAAAAATTAACATTCCGTTGCTCTTAATAAAAACACTGCTAAACAATATCCTAATATCAGGGTTAATACATAGGCGTAACTAGCGGGGAGGGCCAGGCCCTCCCCAAAGTGCAGTCAGGCCCACCCCAGAAAATAGAAGTTGAATAAATTTAAAAATCTTCTTTTGTACTAACTTTTGTGTTAACTCATTTAATCCTAGCGGGTCGTTAACAACCGATAACCATTTTCAAATTTTCGGGTTTTATTATTTGGTTTGACTTCAAAAAATAGCATAAGTAAATACCATATGTTGCACGGGTGGTTCTAATTAAAACTACTATTGAAAGTAAAACATCATGGGTGTAAAAATACAATTTAGTTTTCCTAATCTTTTAATAAGATTTTTTTCGTCAGAATTTTTGTAGTTAATTATGGACCATTTCTTTCAGTTAATCATCAGTTTTTTATTTTGTAAATAGAGGATCAATTTAAAATGTTAAAAGCTTTGGGGCACATATATACACATGAAAAAATTTGCTTGCTACGACATTATGAATAAAATTAATGAACGAAATTTGATTGTGAATTTTGAAGTAGTGTCATTCTCAAAATTACTGCTTTAAAAGAGACCCTTATAGATATAAAGGCATTTATGTACGACCGCGCGAAAATGGTCACGTTGTACCCTATTTTGTAGGGCGTAATGTATCACTTTACAGCCCGTTAAACGATACTAAGCCGACCGTAATTATCTTTTTTTCTACTGATCTTTTAGTTGTAGTTTATATATGTGATACGAGGTATAAAGCAGTCCATAATGCCCTAGGGCGTAAAGAGCGGGCTTAATAATAACGGCCGATCATTATGCCCGCCCTAGAGGGAATAATGAGTGGGCGTGATCATTACGCCCGCTCTTTGCACCCTAGGGCGTTATTGACTGCTTTGCAAGCTTTTGTTATTTGAGCAATCAAAGTGGAAAATAAAAAATTATTTGCACCACGAGCATTACTTGATGTTTATAGCCCTCGGGCCACTTAACCCTCGGGCTAGAGCCCTCAGGCTTGTAAACTTGTCGCCCTCGAAAAGGGCATAAAGGTCTACATAATCCTATTGGTACTATTACGGCCCACTTAGTGTTCTGTTTGTCACTCTGACATCCTAGGTTGTCAAATTTTATAGAAATTATAAATTTTGTTTTAATTAAGAATATCCCAGTCTGTACATAAAATTTTGTATGCACCTCGTGCGCAACTAGCGTTTATGGCCCTTGGTGTGTTAAAGCCCCCTATTCCTTGGACTCTAAGTTTTACGCCACGGACCATACACGTCTTCTTACGTCTTACGCCTTCTTGATATATAAATAACTATAAGGTATGAAACATCGAACATCAAGTTTAGCGTCGCCCCATAAAGTTACAAGAAGTATTCAAAAAGTTTCAGGCTCAGTAACAGAAACTGTATATTTTTTACTCTCATTTCTAAAGATTTAAAAAATCTAACACGGTTTTATTAAATCTTTAGATGAAATTGAAATTCATAGTACGCATGCCCGAACACGAAGCATTATGGGGAATCAGGCGTCAGCTGTCACTCGGGACTTCCTTACTCGATAATTAGCGTAATTAAAAAAACAACTCGTAACTTACTAAATTGCAAATACGAGGAGATCAAAGTAACACTGAAAGTACTATTTTTAAAATATTAGAGTTAAACGCCACCAGAGATAGCAAAGAAATGAACACGTAAATACAGGAGGCCCTTACACAAATTGAAAATAATAAGAAATTATCAGGAATCGCACTCTTCCGGCTATAGCGAATGACGCAGCAAACACTATAGACATGAATAAAGCAACAAATGCATTTTCAGGAATATAAACAAGACTCTAACTGCTTGAGTCTTTACGGTTGCAAGCCTAAGATATTATGATAAAGAGAAATCACAATAACAATAAAGAGGATATTAACGTTTTCAAGAAAATATTTTCTTTAGCTCTACTGAGAAAAAAATAGAAAATTGACTCGAAAACGTATAAATGTAAACCATGCGATGTTTCCCAAAAAGTGTTTCCCTTGAATAATATTTTTTGTTGTTGCGAATTGCGAGAGGTAACCTATATATTTTTTTATGTTGTTTATGAACCGAAACAATTTATTGATAGTAGCATATCATATAATATATATAATATTATACCAGCAAAAAAAACAAGCAAATAACTTTATGCGAACAAGTAATGTATGCAAACTCAAGTTTTCATAGATATACAGGGTGCCCAACTTAAACGTAAGCAGCTTTAAGCAGGTGGGTATGCAACACACATTACATTTCAATGGCGATTGGAATGTGTGTTGCATACTCACCTGCTTAAAGTTGCGTACATTTAAGTTGGGCACCCTGTATATAGGTATTGGCGATGGTTGGTTTGGGGAGCTTGGCCCTCTCCAGCCAAAAACCCTAGTTAGGCCAATGAGTTAATAGCGTAGCATGATCAGAATCTCACTTTGTAAAATTTAAAAAGAAGCAAACAATTATTTGACAATCCCAACTGTTTGATAGAATACAATATTACAAGAGATGTAGAAAATACTTTCCATGTTATTTTCTTGTAACTATTGAATCACACGTCATTTCGTATTTTCAAAGACACTTTGCCGAAATTGTGATGCATTTGCATTACATGCTTCTATAATTTTCTCTCATCATAGCTGTAAAAGAGTATGAACAGGTGTATGCATATTGAATTTTTCAGAATTGGAAATAAGAAGAAATCTAGAAGTGTCAGATAACAAGGTGTCAGTTGCCAACGATTTTTTGAAATTCATCTGCTGTAAATATTTCTATGTAGTTCTAGCTAAGATTTTGCACTATCCTATTGGAAGTATCTTTTGTTGAATTTCGTTATCAGTGAATTGGTAGCAATCTTGGAGAATATTATCTTAATGTCTTTCACCATTGATCGTGTGTTCAAAGAGCACTGGACCAGAAATCCTTCGTCGCGAACAAACCACCCAAACACTTATTTTAGAACAATGCAAAGCAACTTCTGCAAAGAAAAGTGCATTATCAGCGCTCTAGAGCATTACTGGTATATTAACATAACCATAAGTCATCGGAAGAGAAAGTCAATTCCAAGTTGTTATTATCATTTAAATGTTCTAAAGTCAGTTACAGTACAAAATTATCTATTGTATAATCTGGGGTAACAGCACTTGATACCCTTTTTAGCCTGTATGTACACCTATCTTTTTTAGAATTCATCGGCAACTACCATAAAAACTCGACTTCTATTTTGAAAGTTCGTCTTTGCATTCGATTTCGGGTATCGTCAATTAGTTGCTCAGTTTGAACAGATATTAACCAGTTTTCTGACACATTACGTCGTACTTGATGAAAAAATATTCATTCGATAATATTGCACCATTTTAATGAATTTATTTAAACAATATTTTTAATCGCATTTCAATAATCTTTTGCCAAACGTTGTTCACTTCGAAAATATGCCTTTAGCATAAGAACTTTATGTTCGCATAGCATCTTTAAATAAATTGTATAGAAATAAGTTAATTGGTACTCAAAAATTACTTGTAAATAACAATAAATATCAAACAAAAACTCCATATTTTTACTTCCTTTTACAATAAAGGAAGTATTGAATCCAACGCAAAAATTCGAAATTGGGTTTTCAACAGATCTTCACGTTTTGGAGCCCCTGAACCCAAAAAACATGTTTTTGTTTATTGGTCTGTCTGTCTGTGTGTCTGTCTGTCTATATGTATAACGATGAAACTTCATATATACGTTTTGTGTACTATCTAGACGCGACACAAAGCTTTTGAAGAAAATCGCATTCTTTTCGATTTTTTCAAAAACGGCTTTAACGATTTGCTCCAAATTTTACATTTTTATTACATTTTTAATGTGTATTTATGTGAGACAGGTGATTTTTAAGTTGAATACCTCTAAAATGGGTTCCTTTTGTTTTCTTTCTTTTTTATTAACTCCTATTTTAAATAGAACGCCCAGTACATAATCACATTTTTTAATTCAGCTTAAAATTTTAGAGAAAATTTGTCTCTTCAACTAACGCTCTATTTTGTACGGTTTCTGTAGAATTTGAAATTTTTGAAAATTTTAGACAAATGCTTAAAAATTAAAAAACTAATTTTTGGCTAATTAGAAGATCACTGTAAAAGGAAGTACGTAAGTATATCACACCAGATTTTTTGGTCTTATAATACACATGACATTAAAATTCCAAATGCACCTTTGATGAGCATATTTTTTGCTCATACTATATTTATTGCCTTTTAGAAAGACAGATAAACGCAACAAAATTACTAAAAGAAATAAACTTAATTAATTTAACCGAGAACTGTAAAAGTTAATGATAATGAGTACTTTTTCGGCATCTTATGTGGACATTTTGATTGATTGTAGCTAACATCGCTCCCTATAATGTAGCAGGGTCTTCTAACTCATCTCCATTAGTTGCCAGCTGCAAATTTACAGTTATACCTTTTCTATCTACGGTAAACTCGCAACATATAAAAAAAGGTATAATTCATAAGTTGTTGACCCCTTTGGCTGTAGCTTACTTAAAGGTTGCTTCTCGGTGAGGTTGGAGGTTGTCTGAAACAAATGCGCAACGTTCAAGTTCAAGAAATATTGAGCCGTGCGTGTTGTTGTTATTACACTTATATTATTTATTACAATACGAAGCATGAAGCATGTAAGTCCTTTGAAATCAATACTGTATTTTAGTTGTTCGCATTAGCAAGATTATGTTAAAACTAGAATAAATAGATTTTATTAAATAGTTGGCTGTGTATTCACAATTTCAGAAGAATTTTATAGTGTTTGTAGTGAGCTATAAGGATTCCCTAAACATTATTTCTAGGGGTGCCTTTAATAGAATTGCTTTTATTGTAGGTTTGTATTTATGAATGAAATAGCTGCTATACCTAGTATGAATTTCTTGCAGATTATTATTGCTGTTACGTTGATACTTAACGTTGTTACCGGTAGACCACAAGACAATCAGAATGCCAAAATTATTAAGTACGAGAACGTTATCGGCAGTCCAGGAAACTATAGATTTGGGTATGTACTTATTTCGAGTAAATATGTATGTAATTGTATAAACTGTTAACTAAATTGACTGGAAAATGCAATCAAATCAAATTTAAAAATAAGTAATAATGATCCCCTGTGATATGAAAGGGATAATTTTAATACTTCTACAAAAGGTGATAGTTAGTTAGCTGTTTGTACAGGTTGTCGCTGAAATATGTAAACCGGACAGATTTCGGGGGTCAAAATAAAACGGTTTGACTCTATACGCGTATATGCTTTGCGTGAAGCTAGTATTCTGGTTAAAGTCCTTTGATAAAACTGTTTTACATTTTAAAACAGTTGAATGCCAGGATCGATTTTAATAATATTCGTTGTGACAGTCTAAACGGGTATATCTAGCGCATATTTTGAAATAATATGGGTGATTATCTGTGTATGCAACATGGATGTTTCGACACCCCAACATCCTTTAAGTATTTTTTCCAGAAAGAAATATTGATTGGTAATTGTCTCTGTTCTTATATCTGTTGCGATTTATAAAAATCGGTGAACGCTCAGTGATTTGGCCCTTAAGCATATGTACAGAAATAATTAACTTGCATGAATTCTATTAAACAAATGACGAGAATACAATTCAATAATTTACCGTAAATGCCCAATTTCAAGGTATTAGCATTCAGAGGTTGATTCTACCCAAGGAAATGTTTTGTATTTCTACCTTATTGAGAAGTTTAATAAGTAGAAAGAATTATCATCACAATTAAAAATTCGTTTTTAGTCACCGGTTTCACGGCTTACAGAACGACTAAATTACATCTGTTTCCAAAAAACATTGCGCATTCACCCAGATTTTTACTTCCTTTAGTATGTGTGTGTGTCTGTGTGAACAAAATATCTCAAAAACTGAAAGAGGTATGACGTTGAAACTTCATATATAAGTTTTGTGTACTATCTAGACGCGACAGCAAGCTTTTGAAGAAAATGGCATAACCGGAAGTATGGTGTTTACTCTTCAAAAACGGCTCTAACGATTTTTTTCAAACGTTACATTCTTATGACATTCATAACGTATACTGAGTGAGATAGGTGACCTTCCAGTTGAATACCTCCAAAATGTTTTTTTTAATTAACTTCAACCAGCTCTCTATTTTGAACGGTTTCTGTAGAATTTGTATTTTTGATTTTTTTTATAAATGCTTCAAAATTCAAAAACAAATTTTTGACTAATTATAAGATCCACTGTAAAAGGAAGTTATGTGCTTGTATCACGCCAGATTTTTTTGGTATAAATCCTAGCAAAATAAATTACGGGTACACAACACCTTACTAATGAGTGTCTCTTTCTGAAAAAAAAGGTTATCGGCCTTATTATTAAGCAGTTGACACCCACGTTTCATCCACTAGTAGCCGACCGACAATAAGCAATATAAAAGATGCTACACTCATATGGAGTGTTGCAGCAAACACTATCAAAATCACATTAGGTTTTTAATTGTTATAAGGAAATTTTTGTTAGCACCTTAAGGCATAATACATGCTTAACGGAACGCATTTGGATAGCGGTAAGTTGTGCCAAATCTTATTTTGTGCCCAGGAATCTGAAGTTAAAACATGTACTCATATGTTGGGGATATTATCTATATTTATCAGAGATAGTGTAAATGAAAATGTCACCTTAAAGATTTCTTTGTGTATTAAAAGTATATTGGTATAAAATTAAAAACCACGTTTTATTTTGCTAGTAATTAATAAAGTCAGCTACTGCAATCCAAGAGTTTTTGAAATTTTATATTTCTTTTTCCAGTTGTTGGAAGTCAAGGCATTCAAAATTAAATATTATTGCTTCGCTGTTTTGTGTTTACTTTAACTGATTCTTCTAACCTATTCTACCAGAAATAGCAAGGAGCAAATTTTTGAGGTTAAGTTACTTGCTGTTATAATAAGACCAATAAATTTCCATTACCAATAATTTGTGTATTATTTGAAGCAAATATTGAATTAAATATGAGGCTGTGTCCACCAAATGATGTAATGCACGACATGACGATAAGAATTCCAAAATTAACTAACGCCCGCAACAAAATACAGTTGTTTCCCCTATGTGTCTAGAAAACGCGGACAAATTAAACAAAAATAGGAAAACATGATAGCTGCGTACTTAATTGATAAATTATATTCACAACTACATCGAAGTTACTTTGCTAAGAATGTTATAAGTTGCTAAGAATGTTATAAGTTGCTAAAAATATAAACCCCTTAATTGTTTTTAGTAGATAATACTAATGCACTGTAACAAGCATTTCAGCAAAGTACAATATTCCAAGTACTAGTTAAGTTATTATTTAATTTTTCTAGGTATCAAACAAGCAATGGAATAAGGCACGAACAACAAGGAAGAGTAAAGACTACTAACACGGGGAGTTCTATCATAGAAACCAGTGGTGTTTACTCATTTGTTGCACCAGACAGCAGTGTTCACGAAGTGCATTATATTTCCGATGAAAATGGCTATCGTCCTCAAGTTTCCAAAAAGGATATCGTTTCGTCAATTGTTTCTAAACCTGCGAATGGCGATGATGATGATGATTATACTTTTACAGCTGACAGATGGATGCCACAACCAATCAACAAGAATGTTATAACGACTCTTCAGGGTAGAGATGACACCCAGGGAAAGAAAAATAACAAGAAAGGAAATAAGAAGAAAGAGAAAAATCCGTTGGGATTTATCTGGCCTTTTAATGGTTAGATATATTGCTTTTTGGCATTTTTATATGATAGACATTAAAAATATACATACGTATTTTCATTTACTATGTTAGTGCGCTTTATGTAAATTCTGTTCATACTGTACCTGCTTGAGAAATACAATTTCCTATAAAATCATGTATCATTATGCAACCCGTTCAACCACATCAAACAGATAGATTTAGAGATGTAAATAAATATTTGTCTCTAACCTATTATATCATTTAGATGCAAGTATTAGTATATTTATTAACTACACCAGAAAAATTTTATTTTAAGTTATCAGTATACCTATATCAAGAAAGAGCAAGTATTAGTATTTTTATTAGAGAAATGATGCTACCTGAAAAATGTATTTTTTATCCGAATATCGTCATTTTATCAGACGGTTTGTAGAGTCACGTTGCCGACACGAAACCCACATTTGAGTTTAAGACTACAACTATATTCTGGATTAGAAAATGGACTCCAGCGTAATTTTGAAGGATACTTTTAACAGATATGGTTTTTGTTTGTCTACTTTGATTTTGGTACCATTGCTATGACATTGCAAAATTCATTGCCAATTAATGGAAGGTGGTTTATTATCATATGCAAAGTTCTCCCCAACATTATATGCTGTCATAATGGCAAAAACACTTCAAAATACGTGATTTTAATAATAAAGGTTAAACTATCAACTGCTTATATTATCAATCAGACAAATCCAAAATCAACAAATTTACGCTAATACAATGTTGTACCATGATTTCTTTAAACAATTCGAAAAATAATAAAATCAAATAGCCAAAATAACAGCTCAATTCGAGTCAAGTTATTCCAAAGGTAAACTATATTTGCTGAATTGTTGAATGATTAGTTATCATTATCTCAATGCGCAAAGCATAGTCTTCATCTAAATAACTTATGTTAACTGAGAAATTTATGTTTTTACCATATCATCTGCTTTCCACATTTCTTCAGCGATGTAAACCTGCGTGGTTACACTGTTTTTCCCAACCTGTTACTGTAATTTCAGACAATGCACTTTTTGTTAACACTTCGACATATGTACCATGTAAGATATTACCAATAGCATTTTTTTCCATCATCCTATAAATACAGTGTCCACCAAAAAGTCGGCATAATATGGGAACATTTTTTATTTAGATTTAAAAAAAAAACTTTTCCTTCCCAGCCGGTTAGAATAGTAGGCATTGCTCACTGATATGTATTTAAATAAAATTAGTAGTCTTTGATTTCTTTTGTCAATTTATTATATGGATTACTGTCAAAGTCCTTAGTTAAATAAAATTATGTACTGCTACCAACGCTACTCCTCATGAGAAAATGTTCAATCATCCCCGGCGGACGTGTAACGGACAATCTCTACCTACATGGCTTTTGACTCCAGGACCAGTTTTGTTAAGAAATAACGTCAGAAAATCTAAATATGACCCCTACGTCGAAGAGGTCGAGCTTCTAGAAGCGAACCCGTCTTACTCTTACGTAAAACTTCCCGATGGTCGAGAGACCACAGTCTCTAATAGACAATTAGCTCCTCTTCCTATATCTCAAGATCTGGAAGATAACGATGCGGTACGCCGGACAACAATTCGTCTTCACGTACTGAGAATCAACTAGAGCAACCAACAGAAGAGGTAGAAGGAGGTTTGAACCCCGAACAAGATACTCCTCCACGAGCGGACATTGGTCAAGAACAACAAAATGTACCACAACGATCAACTCGAGAGAAACGTGTCCCGCTGTATCTTCATGATTACGTGCTAGAGCAACAAGGACGGAGGGGTGAATGATATGTATTTAAATAAAATTAGTAGTCGTTGATTTCTTTTGTCAATTTATTATATGGATTACTGTCAAAGTCCTTAGTTAAATAAAGCCAAGTTCTCTAGTGGTTTTGTCTCATAACACTCACCTCATCTGAGGTAAGAAAGTTCGTTTTTCTCACCTAGGTAAGAAAGTAAATCATGCAATTTTTATGAAGAAACTGTACCGCATGTTAGCTGACTGCTGACGCGTACTGATTCTGACAGCTGACATATTCATAGTTGACGGATAATTGACTTTATGACTTGTGTTACAGTCTGTTTATACGAGGAATTAGGAATGCATTCTGTGAGAGTTCACATCCTTTTGATGCAGGTAAGTACGAACCTTAAGTGGCCCCGTGAGTGGCCCTTCATTCGAAGGAATTAAATTAACATCTCGCGCATGCGTACTCACGACAGGAGAGGCTAAAAATCACCGTGCGCGCCCGCGCTTTTTTCAATCCAACCAAAACTGCTGTGACAGTTTGACCTCAGTGGACATAACCTCAAAAAGTATAAATAGTAAAGCGATTTTTTAACGACAAAATTTTTAAGTTTTCAGAGTTACTTATGACTAAAACTGTTTAGAAACATTTTGAGAACAACATAAAATCGGAAAACATGCTGCATATTTTGCAGGATATTGTCACCTTTAACAACTTTAACAGTCTGTTGAATTATTTTTATAGTGTCAAATTTTGCTCCACTGAGGCCGACTGGGAAAAAAATAGTATTCAAACTTCGTTAAGAAAGTGCTCTTGCATACCTTGCGCAATTACAAACCTCGCCTTCGGCTCGGTTTATAAACTTTGCGCTCGGTATGCAAGACTGCACTTTCTTACCTTGGTTTGAAATATACTATTACGTCAGTAGCTTGTGCTTGCCTAAAAATCTATTTAGCCCCTATCATATATACCGAGTGATTTTTACTTATTTAGAAAATGGGGTTTTCGAAATTGTCAAAATCCGAAAAGTGCTATTTTTCGGAAATTAAGTAAAATTTTAATGATATTTTTTTAGTGTTATTTTTAGCTAACTGGACAATCTCAAGACCAGAAACACCTATTTTTTCAACTTTAGCTAAAAATTTATTTTCGAATTTTTAAAATATTTTCAAAATGTCGCATACCAAGACTTATTATTAAAGTTTAACTTTTTTATGTCAAAGATTTATAATTGGTAAAAATAATATAAAATGATAATTAGTTCTTTATATTTTTTTATTATTTACCGAAAAGTAGTATGGTTGCATAATTTTTACGTTCTTTATGCAAGGCGCTTTTTAGGAGAAATATTTTTCAATTCTAATTAATATTTATTTAAATGGCTTCTAGAAGCTCTAATCTAGCGTTGTTAAGGAACTGGTGTTACAAAAATCCTGCAAATTTTCTTTTACAGTTGTCTAAATGAAGAGATTTTTTAAAACATATAAATTGGATAAAGAAAACGCAAAGCTACAATTTCATGTCTTTCCAGGAGCGGTCTACGTTTATCATAGAATTTCTTGTTAAAACTAAGATCCAGTTTCAACACATAGCTTCAGAGATTTTCTCGTCTTCCCGTATAATTAATTTTATCTTCTATTATTTCCAGTAATAATTTTAATGTAGGAACCTTATGGTCAACAGTATAGAAATCAGTAACAGTAAGTTGTTTTTGGGACTTACGTCAAATTCGTTTAATTTTTTTTTAAATTTATAGCCCCAGCTCACTGTTTCTATTTTTCGGAAATCTTAATATAGAATTTCCTGCCGTTTAATATTTCTTAGGAATCGTCTTTATGGGCCACATATTTTTTTGTTGCAGCAGCAGCACGCTCTGGAGCTTGTTGCAAGCATTGTAAATGAAGTAAACATCATATCAAATCATGTTTCGAGCTTCTGAATGAACAGTTGATCATGGTCAGCTAGAAATCTAACAGCAAATAAATAGTAAGTTAATGTAAATGCGTACAGTAAATTCGTAGTAAAGTTGTTTAAAATTATTTTTTAAATTCCCCACCTATTTGAAATTAAAGACAAAATTAAAAATAATCATTCAGTAAAAATTAAAACCTTTGTCTTTATTAAGAATTTCTTTAAAAGAATGCAAAGATTGCGTTATCAATTTTATAGTTTATGTTCTGTCTCATTGTTAAAGTTTCAATAAATTTAGATTTTCATTTGTTGCTTTCTGCACTTTTAAAACGAGTGTAGTATTGAAAGATACTTGGGTCCCGAGGGGTGTAGCTTGAACAAGCGTCCACGTTCGATCAGCAGAGTTAAGCAACGCTGTCTCTGGTCAGAACTTGGATGGGAGTTCCACGGCTGCATCTCTCGGCGCCTCGTGGTACGGCTATCACGGAAAAAAGTTGGTCCCGGCGGTCATAACAACATCATGACAGTCGTTAGTGGGGTTGGAAGTCCTCATAACTGCACAGCGACGCCTATAATTGGCCTAACGGCTGTTGGCTGAGTGCGAATTAAATAAATAAATAAATAAATAAATAAATAAAGTAAAGAAGTTTTTAACTCACTCAAAATGAGTTGGGTAAGTAACATTTATCTACCGCTGTACATAAAGATACCTTGCTCATTAAAAATTAATGCACATCAACTACAAAGTATGGCACTGTATACGAGTATTATACTTCTCTTGCATTAAATTATTACAGTACTAGAGAAAAACGGGACACATAGTGTAAATCATACTTCTACCATGCAGTCATATTCAAGGTTAGCAGGTAAGCAACCTAACCTGCTAACATCGAATTTGACATGAGCCGCCACGAAAAACATGTAAAACCACTTCTTCGCTATAGTAAAGTCCGAATTAAACAAATTAAGCCAAAAACCCCCAAGAGTTGGCTGGAAATTATTGACCGCGACTGTACTAAAAGAGCGTGGCGCTTTGAAAAGAAGTTTTTTACAAAGAAAATAATTACACAATTAAAACAATAAATATTTGAGAAAACACAAGCAACCTCAGTGAAATATGGCACAATAGTAATATGGGAGCAGCTGCTTTTTAGTGTTACACTACTTGAATAAATTATCTCATTTAATTCGTGAAATTCGTTTGTTATCAAAATTAGATTTTCGAAGCCTGGTGTCACTATATAGGTTTTTTTAATAATAATAATATTCATAATTTGTCAAACCTATTGTAAATGCAGATCGACATAGTAAAAACAATTGAAGTTAATACTATATTACATAACAAGTCGTAGCGAAGTCGAGTGACTTAAAACAGGAGCTTACGGTACAATTTAGAACAAGTTATGTACGCTATTTGTCTCACGACTAAAAACAACATTTTACTAATTTAATGAATGGGAGCTTTATTGTGAGCACTGACAATATCAGTAGATTGTCAGTAGCTTTTAGGTTAAAATGACATATTCAACCGACTGTATAACTGTGAATTGTCATTATTTTCATGACAAACATGTTCGCTATGACCGGGTCAATGATATTGTAATTTTTCGTAACTAAATTACTTGACGGTATGGAAACTGACGTTTTCGTAAATGTGGACATGGAAAAGTTAAGTTAATAACAGAACGGCGTTACAGTGTTATGCACAAATGATTAAAGTTGAGATATTCTTCAATAGTATAAAGAGAATTTCGAGTGAGGTAAGTTTTTAGCTTATACTTAAATGATAGAACTCAGTAGTAGGGCGACACCTAAATTGGAGCAATCAAATTAATTGACCTAATTAAAACCGCGAATTAAATCCGCGGATTGGTCTAATTAAATCCGCGGTTTGACCCAATTAATTTCGCGGTTTGATCTAATTAATTTTGATATGTGCTACTGATTAAATTACGCATTAGCTACTGATTAAATTACGCGGCGGCCATTTTTAATTTGCTTCCGGAGTTTCGCGGCGGCCATTTTCTATTTTCGCGCGAATATTTGAATTTGAAATTTTTCAGATTTTTTCTAACTTCATTTTTTTTAATTTAAACTTCCCGGGGGTCGGCCATCTTGGTTTTCTGCCCGCGCACTTCTCTCGGATGCCGTTTTAATTTTAATTTAGCCCCGTTTTGAATTTCAAATTGGTAAATCGGTCTCTCTCTTGTACTCATAGGGTGTTGGTTATCTCTCTTGTATTCACAGGGTGGATGTTTAATTTAAAAAAAATTCTGGACAACTCAGATTTGAACCCGCTACGTTCGCATCCACATGGGGGGTTACATCGACCTATGCCGCTAGGCTACCGAGGCTCCTTGGTTTTTAAGGTCTGAGCAGTGTACCACTTCACTGTTCTGACGTCACGCTTCCATATTTTAAACTAAATATTTCTTGAAAGTTTTAAATTATAACAATGGAATTACAGCGTGTGGATTATATAAAGGCTGAAACGAATTTAAAAAAACTGATTTCATACGGGTTTTGCTAGAATTAATTACTTTTATTTTTATCAATTGGCCAAACAGGTCGTTGCCTGTCGGCGATAAGTTGTAAAGTCAGATCGTAAATATAAAACGAGTTACAAATTTGAGTTTAATAAATTTCTGAAATACTAAGTATGAAAAGGTCTCATATAATTTTATTAAATTATTTATAAAAACCGCGGTTATTATCCATTTTTCATATTTAAAATGCTAGAACATGCTTAAATTTATGTTGCTAGGCGTAATTACAAAAGACGTTATAGCCCCGAGGGCGGACTTTCTATTTGTCATCCTCTGTGAACTTTAGTTACGTCGCAAGTCGTCCTATCTCACTCGCTCTTATTGACTGCTGTATCTTCTCTTGCACTCGTTCAAAATGTCTGCAATTTTAATATGATTGAGGGTATTTCGTCATTCCTTCCTCTAATTTAGCGCCCGTTTTGAATTTCAAATTGATGAATCTGTCTATCTCTCTTGTACTCATTGGGTTTTGGCTGTCTCGTCGTCGTCGTTCTATCTCGCTCGTACTTATTGACTGCTGTAACCTTACCTCTTGCGCTCGTTCAAAATGTCTGCAGCATTTTCAACTACTTTTCAAAGGTATGAGTCCGAAGATATCCGAGTCATGTCGTATATGTCCGAATGTTTGTCCTTTTAAACCTATTGCACAATATTTCCATCTTAGAACAATTTAGCGAAAGGTGTTAAAAATGATTGGCCCATCAAAGAAAAGTTATAAAATATAAAGAATAAATATAAAGTCAAACACCCATTACTTAGGCTTGCTAACTCGTCGTTTGTTAATATCTGTTCTACATGAAACATTTTCATAAGAATTTGAAATTAAATGTAGGTTTTAATTGTGAGTTTTTTTCCAAACGGTATGGAGTTGTTAGACTTCTGTATAAAATATATTATATGTATAATTTATATTTATAATATCTGTAACTTATGTTATAAATATATTACTATAAAAAATCTCGAAAAGTGTTGAGTAAATAAAATGCAACGCATTGTAAATCCGTAAGACTTTTAGTTGGGCAGAGTGACATAATTTGCAGGAGGTTTTAAAACAAAAATTGCTAACTGATCACCATCTGCTGAAATAGCAGCGACTTCTTTCGGAATAAACTGTTTCTTCTCACCACGGAACCCTTGCAGGTTTACGAATGCAGTGTCCATACTGACGAAATGATTGAGAATGACTAAATTTTAAAAATTGTTGTTGGGTTTTCGATATAATGTTACAATTTCCACATCGCGTCACATAAAATTCTACAAAAACAGTATTTTTATTCAACTCTCATTGAAAAAATCTTCTGCCTCCATTATTTCGATAAACAAAATTCAAAAATTCTTGTACTAATGATGGAAATATATGTATGTTGACAGCAAATTAAAATAATTTTTAATAAAAATACGCAATTTCGCTGAAAAAATTTTCTGGCACCATCATGTCCCATAAATTATGCAAAAACTGACATCATGTCACTTGAAATTATATAAAAAACGAAATTTTTATTCAATAAGCGATAAAAGATACGCCATCCCACAACATTTTACTTAAAAAATTATCACAATTCGTTTTACAAAACGATTTATAATAACGAAAATGATGTATAATCAGTTTTAGAGTTATTTCTAAGCATAATTTTGCAACTGTTTTACACTTTTTATAAACTGCATCGCTCAAAAATGTATGTTGACCCCAAATTAACATAAAATTGAATAAAAAGACGCAATTTCATTGAAAAATCTTCTGCCACAAGCATTTCGATAAATAAAATTTCAGTTGCGTAGGCTCATTGTTCATCTTTATTTCGAAAATTAACTCAAAATTGAACAAAAATCACGAAATTACACTTTATCTCACATAATTTTTTTAGAAAAATCGACATCATTTCACATAAATTATGCAAAAAATGACATTTTATTTTGACACACGATGAAAATTTAATAAAAATCACGCAATTACACATCACCTCACATACATTTTT